>JAJJMA010011001.1:0-10601 GCA_023529015.1 Papaver nudicaule | reverse complement strand
TCAACCGATTCTATGTTCAATGCAAGGTTTCATGAGTTTATAATGTATCTAATCATCCTTAACATCAACCATCTATCAATATTTGCAACCAAAATCAATTTTATGCCATAAAGTCAAAATTACATACCTTTAGAATGCGTTTGTTGATGGAAATTGAAATTAAAACTTGCAATAGAACCCCCTTCAAGTGTAGAAGAAACCCCTAGAAGCTTTTGGATCGAATCAATTTCAATTAACTTCAAAATCAAATGGGGAAAAAATGAGGTAAGTGTGGGAGTGTAGTGTAGAGAAAAGGGGAAGAAGATGAATGGGGGGAATCGCGCGTTTCTGTCTTAAAACTTATTCAAAGCGGTTTCTTAGTAACCGCGTCCGGTCAAGTCAACTATTGACTGGCGCGACAACTTAGAAACCGCTTGCACCTTTTCTGCGGTTTTTGAGAAACCGCTAAATTGTAGACATGCACCATAGTGCTTGGGGTTTCTGCCCTCCATGTCTTATCTACATTGTGGTGAATTTCCCCACATTTAGATCATCATAGTGCTTGCTCTAACACATCTAGAGTAGACCAACATAGAAGGTGTTTCATTCTGTTAATTATTTTTCGAGAGCAAATATCGTGGTTGAGAAAAAAAATTCGTACTAAACAAATTAGACTGAACAAGATAATTATTAGAATTTTCCATGACAACAAATGGACATTAAGTATCTGCCTTTGAGTCTTAATAACAATTGAACATTCAATATTGAGTTGGGAAAAATCGTAGAATGCCCTAAAATCACCTATAACTTTTCATTTCTGCCCCAAGATTGAAAACTTTCTAGAAATGCCCCAAACTGTTACATTTTCCATCCAAGATGGTTAAACCACGCGTGCGAGCTCACACGCTCGCACGAAATGTCTTTTTTACCCCCACCACGTGTCACTCAAAAATAGAGTTTCTAGGATTTTTAAACACCAAAAAACTATGACATGTGGACCAATTAGAGTTTGCCACGTGGATAGTAAAATGACGTGGACAGGTGAGTTGGCAATATTTTGATGACTGGACAGTAAAAACTGGTCTTACTCTTAACAACTAGACGAAACAAAAAACACTTGAAGCCCTTACTTGTTAGTGACTGATGAGATGAGAGTACTAAAGTTCAGCATTCTACATTTCAAACTTAAACTTAAGGCTTCTACCAACCAGCAATGCATTTGGCTCGACAAAGAGAGATTAACCTTAAGTCATGTTGGAGTGATACGAAGAAAAAAATAGCTGCAGTGGAAACAATTCCTCCAAGGGTAATAAAACCAGACACCTTAGCTGCTAGTGCTAATCATGCAATTGTACACCTCGTTCATTCATTTGGCAATATTTTGATGACCCGGACACCACAAAAATCAGCAATGCAAAATTACCTATTGACGTACGAAAATTCTATGGGTACTGTGGGATAAATCCCGGACTAAATCCCGTGTTTCACACCAAACAGGGCCCCCTGTAAATCTTGGTTATGGGGCCCACACTCTGCCCTGTTCATGTGAGACACGGGATAAAATCCTAGATTTTCTACGGTACATGTAGACTTACTCATTGACGTAAGTGTACGGTTGAGTTGGCCAAACACCTGGTAGGTTGTACTTGCAAAATTGGGGTCTATTCAACTGCACTAGAGTAGCTTCAAATAACGTGATGTACTTTCAAAATTGGTCTTTTCATATACCGCCCCACATGCCCCAAAATTTATCTCTTATGGAATGGAAATTGTGCAAGTTTATTTGGTTATAATACATGTCCGTTTGGCAGGGCTAGTTTAATCAATTGGTATGGTTGGTATACATATGGGTGCTGGTTTGCTTGGAAGCAGCAATCTAGCGAAAACACTTTCTAGACACCGGGTCGAGTTGACACCGGGTCTAGACACCGCTATGTGGCGCGGTGTGGTTGGTTAATCTCGACCCGGGGGCCTGCTGATCTTGGGGTGGGGTCGGGTGGGGTGGGAATGAACGGTGGATGGAGGCGCCACATAGAGGTGTCGAGACCCGGTGTTCAAACCCGGTGTCCCTGTAGCACGACTGGCAATCTAGTGGCATGGTCTGTTCGATTTACAGACCAAAAAGCATTGTCAGTCTAATAACACTACTCAAGTCTTTTGTTGATTGATTGTCCCATAATATTAAACTTGGAAAAAAGTATGTTACATTCTTGTTCTCAGGGGCGGTCATTCCGTTGATTTTGCGTAACACAGATGACGTCATGGCGCTTCTACATTATTTGGTGCTTTTCTGCTTAATTTTCATAATAAAAATCAATATGATGCTGTAAGAAATAGATAACAAAATAGAAATTGGATGAAAATAGACCGTGATGCCCGGAGCATAGCATCCAGTTGACATTGGTTATTCAGAGAGAAGTACGCGTACGCACTGAATCACCTACTTAATGGTGCGTTTGGATGCAGGATTTTAGAGAGGGGATTCATGGGACCAAGGGATTTGGTAGAATTATAAATCTTTTGGCCCGTTTGTTTGCCAAAATCCCTTGTATTCATGTTTCCCCTGGGAAACACTTTCCCAGCAAATCCTCCAAATCGAGTAACACCTCCCCCCCTGTTATTTGCTTGGAAACTTTCCAAGGGATTTGTGGCCCCACCAAAGTTAAACCCTAAAATCCCATATAAAATCATCGGTTTAGTTATCTTTCCCCTCCACATTTCCGCCTCCTCCCGCCATCATCCCACCATATTTATCATTTCTTGTTGAAGTTGCAGAGGTAAACCCTATTCATATCATATGATGTCAGTTTGATTTTTAATACATCTTCCTTCATTTGATTATGTTTTAACGTGGGTTTTGCAGTATTGTTTATGTAGTTTGTTCTGGTTCTTAGGACTTCTTGATTCATCACCAAAATGATAGGGTCTTGTTTTTTGTATCGTAAGTAGCTAACTAGTACTGTTGTTTCTTCTCCTTGATGCATAAAAGTGATTTAAAGAGATAAATAGATATGTGTTTTTTGTTTTTTATTATGCTTGCACGGTAGCACACTAAGCACATAGGTATCTATTTTTAATATCAAAGATTTTAAATCCACCAACTAAGTTGAGGACGAGATAGTTAATATGGAATTTCAAAACAGGGCATTTGTGTAAATCCTAGGTTTGCCAAACAGTACATGAAATTTCAAACAAAGGATTTGACAATTTCCAGGGATTTTTCTTGAGTTACCAAACGCGCCAGGTATTTACATAAATCCCGGGTTTTATAATCTCCTGGAATTATAAATCCTCTAAAAACGTAAATTCTGTATCCAAATGCGCTATAAACTTACGTTAAATTAATCAACATAACTTAAGTTAAATTAATCCTCATAGTAGTACATGTATCGTTTTCGAGGTTTAACTCGTTCACTTCCATTAAGAAAGATATCCGAAGCCCATTAGTAGTGGGCTTATGACCTTGATTCCTGTTCAGTTGTGGAAACTGGATGTGGAGGTGAACCGAGAGTATTAACCTTGGTACCTTGAGTACCTCTTATTCCATATGATTTTGTTCTAATTCTTCATCTTTAACAATTCCCCTAATCAATTGCAGTTAATTCCATATCACTTTATACTGATTATGCCCTTTTTCATTTTCTCTGCAAGTACCAAGTGTTAGCCTCGAGAATTCCGTGGACTCATAGAGTGGTTTTGCCTATTAGTCCTGTAACCCCCTTTATGATTTCGATTCTTCGATACCCTGATTTCCTTTAAATCTGGTTATTTGATTTCACTGTGGATCTTTTGCATACTTTCTTTAATATATTTTTGACTCTTCCATACCCTTTTCTTTTAAACCTTGTTACTTGACTTCACTGTCGATCTTTTGCATACTTTAGTCCAAAGTTCTGATCTTCATCAAAATACAGTTTTGGAGAGAACAATTACAAGAATTTCCACGGGACATTAATCAAGGCTAACATACAGGTACCCTTTTGCACTTATATTTTGTTTGAAATTTCCAATCTGCACTTTTATATAATTCTTATCTCCTGCATAAAACCCTTTTCCTGTCAATTATTCTGTGTGTCTGCTACTTTCATCATTCCTTATACTCAGTTTCTAGGGTTCATTGTTCATACGCTCTCTTATTACTCTTATAACATGCGCATTTTATCTTGGAATGTCCAGGGATTAGCATCCCAGGACACTAGAGATTACTTGAAAGATATCATTTCAAAACACAATCCTGATGTCATATTTCTGATGGAAACTAAAGTCCATGAGGATAGAGCAAAACAGCTTATACAGGCTTATCACTATCCTAATTATAGTATTGTGAGTTCAACAGGAAACGCTGGTGGTCAGATATTGTTGTGGAAACAGGGATTTCCGTGTGATATAGTTAGTATTCATAATAACATGTTTCACATGCTCATAACTTCCAATCCATCTAAACCTGAATGGCTCCTCTCATGCATGTATGGTTCCACTTATTATGACACGAAACTAACCCAATGGAACTTTATTAAAGAATTAGGGGATAATGTGTTTCAACCATGGGTTCTTATCGGAGACCTAAATGTCCATCTGAAGGACAGGGGTCAAACTTCAGATAACACTTCCATGGATAATTGGGTTAGCAACATGATAGATGCTGCCGGCTTAATGGATATGGGTTATGTTGGTAACAATTACACTTGGACTAACAGAGTCAATGGGAAGGGATATAAAAGGGCTAGAATCGACATGGCTTTACACAACAGTCACTGGCAAATGCAATTTCCAGACTCGAAGCTCTTTCATTTAACTTGTCTTGGTTCAGATCACACACCAATTTTGTTGGTCACTGAAACTGAACAATACAAACCAACTTATACTTGGAAATTCTATAAATGCTGGTTACTTGATTCAACTTGTTCAGAAGTTATTGCTCAATCATGGAATCAGCAAGTTAAGGGTACTCCAAGTTTTAAGTTCGGAAGGAAGTTGCAGCAAACAAGAATAGACATATCAAATTGGAAAAGACAACAATTTGGTAATATCGAACAAAACATAAAACAGTTCAGAGACAAGTTAGATTACCTCCAATCCTTACCTTACTCAGCGGAGAACACCCAACTTATAGATTCTACAATTCAATCTTTAAAGCATTGGAAACAAATAGAATCTGAGTTTTGGCAGCAGAAATCTAATGATCACTGGATTAGAGATGCGGATAATAATACTTCTTATTTTCACACATCAGCTAATCGCAGAAGATCCAGAAACAATATAGTAGCACTCAAAGATAATTCTGGCCATTGGTATAGTACCAAACAGGAGTTATCTCGATTTCTGACAGATCATTTCTCGGCGATAGCCACAACCACTAATCCTATCATTTCTCCAGATAGCTTCACTTTTATTCACTCTTCAATTACGCAACAACAGAATGAAGCTCTCACTCAGATTCCTACGGATCATGAAATTCATAATGCTCTTAAAAGCATTGCTAGTTGGAACTCACCGGGACCGGATGGCTACCCAGCCGGATTCTACCAGTCACAATGGAAGGTTGTGGGAGATGATATTGTTAATATGATCCAAGCTGTGTTCAGAAACAAGAAAATCCCAGCTCATATTAATAAAACTAATATATGTCTGATACCCAAAACTCACCACCCAGCAACTCCAAGTGACTATAGGCCAATTGGATTGTGCAACAATTCTTATAAAATTATTTCAAAAATACTGGTCCAAAGGTTAAAGCCAATCATGGATGAAATTATTTCTCCATATCAAGCGGCCTATGTTCCAGGAAGGATGATAAATGATAATATAATTGTGGCGCATGAACTAATACACTCAATGAAGAAATCAAAAAGAAAAATGGGTTACATTGCTCTAAAACTTGACATGTCCAAGGCATTTGATCGCCTGGAATGGAGTTTCCTAGAGCACATGATGCTCAGCCTTGGTTTCTCGCAGAATTTTATTGACATTATACATCAATGTATCTCAACTACTTCAGTTGCAATTAAACTAAATGGAGGAATTTGTGATTATTATACCCCTTCAAGGGGTATACGTCAAGGAGATCCCCTCTCCCCATTTTTGTTTATAATCGCAATGGAGTATTTAACCAGATCTTTAAATCAAGCTGAGCATAATGGCCACATTCAGGGAGTAAAAGTAGCTAGAAACTCACCAGTTGTTAGTCATTTGCTCTTTGCAGATGACTGCTTGCTCTTTTTTCAGAATGATCCAGTCACAATATACAATGTTAAAAGAATCCTTCGGCAATTTTCGGAGTTATCAGGACAACTTATTAATTATACTAAGTCAGCAGCGTTCATTACTGGAGATCTCACTCCCACTGAGAAAAACAGTATAGTTAATCAACTTGGGGTGAGAAATCTTTGTACTTCTGACAAGTATTTAGGACTGCCTCTTTTACTAGGTAGATCTAAAATTAACTCCTTCAGTTCAATCAAAGACTCGTTTGAACACAAGTTGCAAGGATGGAGAAGTAAAACACTTAACCAAGCTGGTCGCACTACTATGGTTAAAAATGTTTTAAACTCAATTCCTGCACACTTCATGGGTAATTTCAAATTACCAGTTCAAACACTTGAAGACTTGGATACGATTCAACGGAAATTCTGGTGGGGACATAAAACCAATAAAGGACTTCACCTGATCGCTTGGGATTCTCTATGTAAACCGAAACAAGAAGGCGGTTTGGCATTCAGAAATCTAAAACAGCTCAACAATGCTTTAATTACCAAGTTAGCTTGGAGAATGTGTGTTGAATCAGACAAGTTATGGGTTCAGATACTCAAATCTAAGTATTCTCCGTATTGCAATTTCCTACATCTACAACAGGATCATTATGAGTCTTCCTGGATCTGGAAAGGAATAGAGTCAGGATTAAAAATAGTAAAGAAAAACTATTGCTGGGATGTCAGAACCGGCTCTAGAATACATATATGGCTGGATACTTGGATTATAGATTTAGACACGCCACCAACACCACATCCAGAGTTTGCTGAACCAGCAAGATTTGTCTATGTAGCTCAATTAATGCATGGCAACCCAAGACAATGGAATGAACCATTAGTCAGAAAGTTATTTCTCCCACAAATTGCTGATAAGATTTTAGCAATGCAACTATCACAACAGGGAGAGGACAAACTTATCTGGAAACCAAATAGAAATGGAGATTTCACAGTCAAATCTGCTTACAAAATGCTAACAAAGTCAAATAATCTGAACATTCAGATTGGTGCAGACACTAGCAAAACTGTGTGGAAAAATCTGTGGAAGGTAGATGTTCCTCATAAGATCAAGCTTTATATATGGAAATGTCTAAAAGGAATAGTGCCCACCAGATCCAAGTTAAGTTCATATTTGAATAATATTGAAACCCTTTGTCCTTTCTGTCTCCAACATGATGAAACAATTCAGCATATTATGTTAGAATGTGATTATTCAAAAACTGTATGGTTAGCAATGGGTGTAGATACTCATCAGTTACAACAGCAGCAAGTGGACTTCAGACAATGGGTTTCAAGTTGGTTTACTAACTTTCAAATGCAGCATATAGATTACTGTCAACTTCTAACACTCATGTGTACATCATGGCAGTTGTGGAAAAATAGATGCATTTTGATTTTCAGAAACAAGAAAACATCACCTCTTAGCACAGTTCATAGCATAAAATATTTGATTAATAAAGCTATATCTGCTCATCCTACATCTAATAAAAGTAAATCAAGTGCAACTGATGAATGGATTAAACCTCCAGAGAATTATTTCAAGTTCAACATCGATGCTTCTTATAATCACAAGACTAAAGATATGGGATTTGGAATTGTTGTGCGCGACTGTGCAGGAAGATGTTGGGGAATCAGATGTGGGTACATCAAAGCAGGGATAGATGCAGAACAAGGAGAGTGCCTGGCCCTCAAAGAAGCAATACTATGGGCCAAAAATCTGAAAATTCATCAAGCCATCTTCGAAACAGACTGTCAAAATTTGGTTAACTCTATCACAAATGATGATTCCTACGTCCAGTGGACAAACCAAGGTATTGTTATGGAAATAAAACATTTGCTTTCTACTCTTGTAAATAGTAGTACAACTTATGCTAATAGGACATGTAATCAGGCAGCTCATAATATCGCCAATGCTGCTAGGAAAAGCAAATTTTGCTTTGTATTTTGGAACAATGTACCTTATGAAGTGCTATCACTTGCTGGAGATAGCCTTGCTACTTGTAAACAACTTTAACTATCAATGAATTTCTGTTTGCGTCAAAAAAAAAAAAAAAAACCTTGGTACCTTGAGTTGAACCTGATTTACTTGACATCCTAATTTCTTTTCGATTGAATCATTTTAGTTTCCTCCACTATCTCAATCATTCACTGCCATAAGACCAAATACTGATATTTAAGAATTCACTTATTATTCTTTTTATTTTTTGAATATTTAAGAAATAATTCACTTATTACTAATTCAGCGAGAGCAACTTTTTCTTCTTTTTATTTTCTCCAGCTCACATATATAAATAGAAGAATACACGCATTATAAATGGGTGAAAACTTGATTCCTACAACTTCATCCAGTTCAGATGAGTAAAACTTGCATGATTAGCAACTAATCGTTACCCATGCATGGAGGAATTATTTTCTTACAACATTTTTATTTTCTTCATGTCAGTGTCACATGACCCAAGTTTTACGGAGCTGCTAGGTATAAAGAGAATAGAGGTAGAGAGGATGTAGAGAGTGATGTGGCACCACCACCACCTTGGATCTATAGGGGCGCGGGTGCACCATTAAGATCAAAAATGGATCATAACCATTTTATTCTCCACAATTCTCTCTCTCTTTCTCTTCTCTACATTCTCTATACCAAATTCATCTTTACACCTAGCATTTTCGCAAGTTTTAACTGTCGGCTTCCACATTACTTTGACTTAAGAAGTGATGGCTAATAAAGGCTCAAAGAGTAAGACCCTATAAAGAGTCTAAAAGACATTCCACTAGTGAACGAAGGGGAATACATCACGAGATTAGCCATTTTATAGCGAAGCTACTTGGTGATGGTCCACCCCAACATCATACACCAACTTCATCCTCCAATAGGTGTCATCACCCAACACCTATGATTACTTGATGCTCCGAACACATAGAGAAACAGGGGGGGTCTAGTATTTTATGTGTGCGAGTTGGGGTATACTTGGGGTACACCAAGCATTTTCGATTTTAAAGTTTTCAATTGGCATTGTCTATTGACTGTGGATGCTCTTATGTAGCCTCTACATGACGTACCCATATGAAAGTGTCACATCCCCATTTTTTGTCAACCAAATTCCATGGGCTATGACCGGCAACATAGTGGTTTAGTGAATCACGCTTTTCTCATGCTCCAGCCTTACACACTTGCTCAACTCAACTGCACACACCATCTCCAAGAGATTGGCAACGTAAATCTTTCTTCTTTTCTTTCATTCTCTTAATGCATCCCATACCGCATTAAGGCTTTGTCATACTACTAATTCCACACAAGATCAACACCATTCAAGAACACATAGATAGAAGAAACAATTCACTTTCAATACTTCAAGGAAGATTGCAAAACTCGTCCAAAACATGACTACAAAAGCCATCACCCCCTTAGTGATGCCAAACTCCCTATATATGGGTTTACATTTCCCAACTATCTTCTAAACAAGCTTAAACGACTACGCTTACATTCCTACTGATTTACAAAGCATATATACAGTAGAATAAAGGTCAAAACCGTGCATAACTGATTGCACAATCCTTGGACAGCCAAGTGTCCAAGGGTAGTTCCTTAACCGACTAAAGCAACCTGTAACTGACCAGTCATATCCAACTCGTGCCATCCTTTCTACACTTGTCCTTGGTGGTTAAGATCGATCTACTAAGACTATAAACCAACTTTATAACCGTCTTATCTTGTCCAAGCAATCCATTCACGCATGCCAAGCCATAACTTCTGGTAACCATCGTTTCATAAAACTAGTTCAGTGGAATACTTAAGATTCATAAACTCGGTTGGTGCATTCTTTTAGTAAATACTCATTAATGGAAGTGAGCTCAATAAAGCACTTCCAGTTTGGATAAGCATTCTTTCAGACCCTTCGTATTCGTTAATCAGATCGAGAGCAAACTACTTTCAGACCCTTCGTATTCATTCTTTGAGACCGGATGGCCTAATTCAGACAAGAAGCGTGAGAGATCTGTGGGCGTGCCAGAGTAAACTACTTGTCCGCGCGAGAGGAAGGTCAATCGGTCAAGTAAACCAAGGATTCTATAAGTAGGCTGGTGAATTGACATGATAACTATGCTTCCACTTGGAGTTTTTTTTTTTTTAATTTTGACACGATCAACTGGGATTAAGGGCCCCAGAACCCACAAAGAAAAGGAAAGAAAAAACTGATCAAAAGATCAGAAAAACAAATTACAACCGTGTATACACTTTTTGCCTGCCATCCTCAAGAAGAATGGTACTAAACTCATCACCTAAGTTCCTCCAGTCCAGAACCTTAAAAGCAGAAGGGGGATACATGCCAGCAAGTGATAGGCTCGGAAACCTACAATAATATACTGCAAGTGCACAGTGTC
>JAJJMA010010995.1:0-12659 GCA_023529015.1 Papaver nudicaule | reverse complement strand
GGCGTACGCATGCGCTTGTGCTACAGTGTGCTTCAAGTCATGGCGTGTTTATCCATGGTATATTAGACCATTCTGTGTTTAGAGTGTGGTCTGCTTAAGCCTGTTTAGGCTGTTGCATGCCTCTCAGAGAGCTCTGGACAGGCCTAGAGCTGTGATACCTCTGAGGCTTTCATTGAGACTCGGATGTTGAGTCGTATTTTGAGAGGAAATTCGTGAGGATGCGTCTCTGTTCTCTCTCCACCATGTACCATTGAGTAATCTAGTTCTGATATCGAGGAATTCGAGGCGATGTCGACATAAAGCAGATTAATGGGTTTATGTGCTGGTGGGGTCATCGGTATTGCACCCTGATATCATCCTCTCCACCGGGAGTTATAAGAGAGGACTCAGGGAGAGTACATTTAGCTCGTAGAATAGGTTGCATCCTGAGCTATGGAGATGTGCCTGAGTAGGCGATTGCCTTTAGGTAAGGCATAGTTAGAGAGTAGTTTTACGATTTTGTCCCTCTCCCATTTTTCACCATCTACAAATACATATGAAACGCGCCCTCAGATCCTTAGTGGGGTCTGTCTTTGAGATTTTCATGTAAATCCCATTAGAGTTTGATAAAACCTCAGTTAAGATGACCACCTGATTAAATCTTCTTGTCCATTTCTATTGTTGATTTTGTAACCCATCAAAAGGCATAAAAATGTTGGTGATAACCATTCCAATGAATCTTCAGGGAGTAAAACCCAATTAGAAATACCTCGAAATCTTTCCAAAACTTTAAGATGACGTAGTTTTCCTGTTGTAACCCAGGAAAACTCAAAAGATTTCGATCTTAAAAGCAAAGTGCTTGGTTGATTAAAAACCATGTGTGGGTAGGTGAGAAGAGACGAAAATCTTAACCCTATGTGAGTAAAGATCAAAGAAGAGAAGAGAAGAAGATCTAAATCCTATGTGGGTAGATCAGAGAAAAGAAGAGACGAAGAGAATCACCATGGTCAAGAAAAAAAATCGCCAGTCATAGAGAGACGGCCAGAGTCAAAATGTATGTTTACATTTGACAAGCTTTTGATGGTGCCACATAAAATCATGTTAGTTAGAGCTTCTCTGATGGTTACTTTCTAAGGGCGAAAGTGTTATGCCACATAAAATGCAAAACATTTTTTTTTCTGTGAAAAATCATCTCCAACCCTTTGATATGACAGCGGCGTGGCAAAGTATATATCTAGACACCCTCTAGGTAAACCTCTAGATGTAAAGGTTCACTTAGAGAATGTCTTCTCATCCTAGTCACATTTTATTAACAAATATCAATTAAGAATTATACACCACATTATGAGTTGGAGATGAAACTTTGCTTCCCCTAATATTTAGGATTTTTTACCAAGAGGATGTCTAAATGGTGTTGCCACATATGAAACATCCACATTCACCGTTAGAGAAGCTCTTAGAGCATATCCAATGGGACATTGAAAAACTCCTATATTTAAGGCCACAAAGGATTTTTAGGATTCAACTAAAAAAACATCTCGAATGGGAACTTCAAAGGTGAATGTGAAGATGATATTTCGAAGGTTATTTTAGACACCCTTAGCTCCATCCTCTAGTTTTCGAGGTTCCCTTAGAGGATGTGAACATCCCAGTCAATAACATCTAGGGTTATTGTTTAAGATAGATAATTAATTTAATAATCAATGGTTCAAAAAGTTCAAGCCTGATTTACGGTTGGAGAATATATATTTTTACCTCCTTAAAATAAGGGAATTTTGATCTCACATCTTCTGAAAAATTATTACAATTAGGATTCACGCCACATTGTCATTGGAGATGCTCTTAGTAAGATCAGTTGAAGACATGGCTATTGTTGCATGCCTCTTACTAGACCAAGATATTGGGTTAGAGCTAAAAATTTACTCCCTCCGTCCCACATTAATTGAGCTACTTATAGGCTTAAATGTAAAGTAAGTATCTCAATTAATGTGGGGCGGAGGTAGTATACAATAACCACCAGTACCCCTTTTATTGTCAGGACTCAGGATCATCAGCGCAATCTGCATCGCTATATCCATGCACTGCAGATAAGCCTTTTAGTAAACATAACACCATAATTTATTGTCCCCTAAATGTACCTCAAAATCCTTTTTGCATCATTCTTGATTTACATATACTAACATACTTGATTTACTGCATTGCTGATTTCAAGTCTTGTCCAAGTCAGGTAAACTATAAAGCTCCAACCAGTGACTTGTGGGTAGTTGGATCTAAAAGAGGAGTACCAATATTGGCTAAGACTTTGTTATTGACAGGAATTGGTGATGAAAATGGTTTTGTACCTGTCATGTTAAACTTCTTAAGCATCTCCAATGCACACTTAATTTGAGATAAAAGCGGTCCTCATTCATTTATTTTTACCTCAAGACCAAGGAAAAAGTGTAAAGACCTTAAATCCTTCAGAGGAAAATTCTCATGTAAGTGAGAGATGAGCTCATTGCAATAATCCTGAGAATTTCCAGTTATCAAGATGTCATCCAGATAAACAAGAATAATAGTTATTCTTGACCACTCTTCTGCAGAAACAAGGAAGGATCAACTATTGACATTTTAAACTGATACAGTACATTGACCAATTTGTAATACAGACCTTTCCAACTCTTGTAATTCTCTTCCTTTCCAAGATGAATAAAATTTGAATTAGTTGGCAAACTAGATTTTTTAAAGGTTTTGTTCTAGTATCATACTGCTTGCGTCCCAAAAAAAAATGATCTTTTGGTTTTTTATTTTTTTGCCAATTTTTAAACCAGGGACGGAATTAGGGGGGGCCTTTGGGTGGCTGTAGCCCCCCAAAAAATCTTAAAAAGCACTTCTTTGAAAGCCTAATTTTTCAAAAAAAAAATTTTAACCACCCCAACTTTAGAAATAGCCCATTAATTGAATATCCAGAGCCATCCTAAATGTCGAAATAGCCCAGAAATTCAATCCATTTGAAACTTTGTGTCAATTCTACCTCCTAATCTTCTTTCTATTTGGCTATTTCTAACCTCCCAAATAGGAATTAGATTTATAAATTTGACTTATGATAACATTGACGACAATTTTCCAAGGCTACCCATAAAAAAATCTCAAGATTTAGGTGTGAATATAAGCATTAGTACAATTTTATGTATCATCTCAATAGAGAATGTAATTGGAGATGTAATCATCTCAATAGAGAATGTAATAAGCCAGCACATGAACTGGCAAACTTCAGTAGAAGATCTAGGTTGTCGTCAGAGTGGTATCCTAGCCCACCTGATGTTATTTCAAGCTTTATTTTGTCAGACATTACGAAGGTAACCTCCAATACTTAATGAAGTATTATCCACAGTATCAACAAAAAAAAAATGTATCATAATGGCAAAAAACGTCACAAAAATTCGGGCAGCCTACGGCCGCCAAATTATTTTGCACTAATACCATCACTTTGTAAAAAAAATAGCCCCCCCAAATATAAAATCCTGGTTCCGTCGCTGTTTAAACCGAGTAATAACTAAAAAGATTGAGCAGCACATAACCATTTGAAATGCAATATATAAATGTATAACATTTGAAGAAAATAGTTCAAGGTTAAACAAGTGCAAAAATGCACATCTACAACACCAAGTGTGTGATTGCAAACATATGCATACACATCTACTAGACTGGAGAAGCTTCCTTATTTTTCAGAATCAAACATATAAAAAATACAAGGAAATAAAAGAAACAAAACAAAACAAACTAATTTATGTTGGCTGCCCCTAACAGAGCACAGTCTGCCCTCCTGGTGGATTCTTCATACATGTCTGTTCTACTTCTTCAGTCCTCAAAGCTGAGTTGTTTCTTAAATGGAAACAAGAATATTGTCTTCTCCTCGCATTTGAATGTAGACTTTTGTCTTTGAGTTTCACAGATTCAATTTCTTGACTATTGGAAATCAAGTATAGTGTTCGAGCTAATCTGATTGTATCTGCTCAAGCATCTTCAGAACCTCAATCATATTGGGTCTCCTGGAAGGGTCTGATTCAAGACACATAAGAGCTACCCTGAAGACATTCCTAACTTCATCTGCTTGATAACATCCTAAGCTATCATCAATCACATGCTCTTCTCTTTCGTATTCCACGACGGCTTTCACCTGTTACATTATGAGTTCAATGTGGCCAAACTTTATCCATGACATAGTTCATATATATGCAACATAATGGTTTGGAAATGAAAATGAATGGAAATTACAAGCAAATATGATCTTGAATTATTCGTGCATTATTTTTCTTTATAATAAGTGGTGATGCAACTCAAGAAACTACTTCTTTGTCATAATCGTAAAAAGCATGGAAGTCGAAGTGAACTGATTTAGTACGAACATGGTTAAAAGGATATTTTAGATATTATTATTATTCCTAAACACAAAAAATTGTTCTCAAGATTATTTAGATGTGGACACACGAATTAGTGCTTTTTGATGTCAAATATGAACTTAATTACTTCAGAGAGTATCTGCACCCATGGAATAAAGTGACAGAAGAAGACTTAAAATCTGGCATAATTTACATTCTACATAGTATGGGAGTTTAGGAAGTACCCAAGTAACCAGCTTAGTTCCTTCCTCTATAAATGCTTCATCCATTGGTCTTTTTCCAGTCAGAAGCTCAAGTAAAACAACACCGAAACTGTAAACATCCCCTTTTGCTGTTGCCCGTCCTGTATCAAAATATTCTGTGAAGGAAAAAAATTTCATTATTTGTAAGTACCATATGGAGCATAAGAACGGAGAACGAAATGAGTTGAAAATTACCAGGAGCAAGATAACCAAAGGTGCCAGCAACAAATGTTGAAACATGAGTCTTATCAGGTTCCATTAGCGTAGCCAATCCAAAATCAGAAACTCGCGCTTCCATATTTTGGTCAAGTAGTATATTGCTACATTTTATATCTCTGTGGATTATGTGAGGAATACAATCATGATGAAGGTATGATATTCCTCGTGCAGCACCTAATGCAATTTTGAATCTTGTCGGCCAATCTAATTGCTTCTTGTCGCATGCTTTTCCTGCAGTAGAATAAGTTTTATATGAAAATAACTATAACAAGTCTAAGAAAAGGAGAACCAGAATACATGGCTGCTTTATGGATCATATGGTGCAACGACTAATGTGGCCACACTAGCTAACATTCTTGTTATTATTCAACATGGTTACTGTCTCATATTGATAAGTGCATAGTTCAGAAACCAGATTCCAAAGCTCCCACATTTGATTCTGAGGGACATAAATGATTGAAAGCTTCTGCAAAAACATAGTGGCCATTAACTGACTGACATAAGACGTCGGGACTACAAAATTAAAACTCCTCCATGACCATGCTAATAAACTGTAGAGTATTGTATCAAAAAAAAAAAACTGTAGTATGTATGACCATAGTAGCCGATGTGTTAGACATCGATCACATCAGGTTGTCGCCAAATCTGGTTCATATAAAATTTTAACTCAACAAATTATATTCAGGGCTGAGCTGCATACCATGAAGCACTGTGTCCAAACTTCCATTAGGCATAAGGTCATAAATCAGGAGATTATATTGAGAAGCAGTGTAATATCCGTGGAGTGTTACAATATTTCTGTGTTTGATATCCCCCATTGCTTGCAGTTCTCTCTCAAATCCTCGATCTCTGTCTGCACTTCCTCTGTTTAATCTCTTGACAGCGAAGGAGATGGATTCATCAATTGTTAGTCTGTACACAGTTCCGTATCCACCAGATCCAATAATATCTTTGTTAGTTAATCTCATTGTCTTTTTCAGAAATGCATCAGGAGTGAAATATTGCATTGTTGCGGACCTGAACATCACCATTTTTCCTCCTGTCGTAGCCATTTTACATGTTAGTAACTTCATAGCTCAAATTCAATCTGATAATCTAATATGTTGTGTCTTCATTACAACAGTATCTATCACTGACATTGAACCACAAAATTAGGACTTTCCAAGATGGTTACCACCAATGTGATATTTGCCAACTCCCTCTACGTTCCTTGTAAAACTTTTTAGTGGTGAGACATTTAGAGTACTAAGTAACTGCAAAAGTAATTTGAATTCTATGTTCGAGATGTGAAGTTTAGAAAGTGTTACCTGACGTATTATCTTGGAATACATTGTCTTTCCTTTGCCATCTTCGGTAGAAAAGAACCGCCATGATTAACTTAGATATAATAAACGCGATGCAACATAGTGTTATATAGAATGCTAAAAGCTGACCATTCACCATTTTATATAATACGCAGTGAACTGCAATCAAAATTTAGAAAGTTAATTTTGTGTCTTCATTATTGTATAAAAAGATGTAATAATTGACAAATTTGTTACTCTTAAGAACTGTAATAGTATGAAATCTACTGAATTGCTAAAAAGAAACAAGTCATATATCTAATTAGTCTATCTATGTCTAGAATCAGAAAAAATTCTACATATATCAGAGTATTTAATACGCAGTGAACATGCATGAAATGCATCATCAAGATCGATTTTCTATATGGATCATGTTCAATGTAGCAGTAAGTGACCATAAAGAGTTAAACAGTTTAATTGGGGCATATTGAAGCAAAATAATCAGAAGATCTTAGACACAGAAGTAAAATATTGGAGGAAAGGAACTTACCCGAAATCTGAAGTCTTCTTCTCAGAAAGATTTCATTAGCTTCCTGAATGAGTAGTGAGTTTTTCCTTCTTCTTTTTCAGATGCTAAAAGAGTTCCAGTTTCTGTTCTCTTTTTAAGGCCAATTACGTTTAGTACTGTACCAATTGGGCCTTCTATCTTACTTTATGTGTTGACATTTTTCAGTACTACACACTGAACATGTGAAAATTCAAAAAGTGAAAAAGAAAGCTAATTAAGAATATAGATGAAAAGAACAGTAATAGTGTCAGAAAGAAATCCGTGACTGAAAAATCAATCTTCAAATTTGATAAGTCATACTGATAATGGAAGAAAGTGTGTAGCTTAAAGGAAGCTCAATAATGCATATAACTTTATGGAAGAAAATGATTTTGGTTTCGTTGTACAGCTGGTAGCCTAGTATACATCTACACTCTACAGTACCAGGTGTGTTATGATCACAGTGATAATACTCCTGGTAATGCTTTTCACGGTTGTGAAAGCCAAGGACGAAGCTTTCTTATCAACCATTTCTTTCTTAATTTGATATCCAAAGCTAGAAATATTTTCGCCTTGATTTCATCTTCCAAAAGATCACAAGCATCTAATACAAGATCTTCATCTATGTCTGGTAAAGCTTGAAGCTGACTCATAACATGTTCAATTGTGCTTACATTCTCTTTCTGCTGATTTCTTAAAGAGACAACCACGCCCTCCGCTTCACTAAGAGCACTGGCAGAATTGCCATTCTCGATTTTCTGCAATTTTCTAGAATCCTGACCAGATAATGGTGTCGTAGAAGGGTGCTTCTTTGTTGCTGAGTGCACTTTTGGTTCCCTCACAGGTTTGCTTTCATAAGAAGGTGGAGCTGAAGATTGTAAAAGTCCATCACTCCTTATTCCCGGAACGTCAGAATCTGTATCTATTTCGTGACACGAATAGTTGTTTCTTCCGTCAAATATTTTGCACAAGTCATTATAATTGGCCAAGATTTTAGTCCTATATGAGTGTGCATCAGGGTGCTCCTGCATCAATATTGATTGAAAGAGATGTTTACTGAGAGAAAATACAAGTTGTTAAAGGTTAAGTTACGAGGATAATACCTTGACATAAGAATCCCACACATTTTCATTAGCAGTTACCATAAGCCGATCTGCATCCCAGACAAAACCAGTCTGGCTAAGAAGATTCTTTATGTAGTTGTACTGCTTCCTCAAATTTTTGTATTGATTTTTCAACACATCCTTGCCATATTGAGAGCCGTGTTTTTCAACGAAAGATGCTACTATCTGTGTCCAGGCCTCTTTGCTGAACGCATTACCTACTCTATTTCCTTGATGCACCTGATCTAGCATAAGGTCGATAAGATCACGAACTATTTGAGGCGCCCAGTAAGTTCTTGGTCGACCACAAGTAGCAGGGGCATCAATATTGTTTCTTTCTGTAAGTTGTGAACATAAATCAGTTGACCACTTACTCATTCATGATTACTACAGCTCAGATTTGCACTGGACTATCATGTCAGAAAAAGGGAGCAATGTTAATTTATTTTGGAAGTCACTTGATGGCAAATTAAACCAACAACCTATATGGGAAAACAAACAGATATCGACCTAGATATGATTTGCAAAATGGAAAGTTATGCCTTTTAATTCGAAACCTATCTAATCATAGTACAGCCAGTAAGTGACTAACTGGCTATCTAATCATAATATAGTTGATTATTCTGTTAGGAAATTCAAGTTTCCGTCCACGGTCCACCAACTATTTAAATTCTTAAGCTAATATTATCATTCTGGTGCATCACAAATAAATTTAGCATAGGGTATTATAAAAGAAAACGCACCAAAACTGAGTTCCATGGTTTCATTTTCATAGTTTGTAGTTCTTCCATTACCAGTGACGGTCCCGAAAATCAGTCGCAGATCCTCATAATGTGGCACAATCCTAATTCTATAAGATCTTGCATCAGGGTGTGCCTGCATGACTTGACTGTGAGTTATCTATAAGCTGCAAGTTATTTACTTATTTTATTGTACGGGTTTAATAAATAAAAAGTGGCATACCTTGATGTAAGCATCCCATATGTTATCATCAGCTGTTACCATTTGCCGAGTTTCATCCCAAGTGAACCCATTTTGTTCTAGAAGTATACTTACGTCGGTATATTGCTTCCTCAAACTTTTATATCGATTTTTCATAACATCTTTGCGGTGCTGTGAACCAAAATTTAAGTTAAACAATGTTGTCATCTGCTCCCAAGCTTGTGTGATAAATGTATTCTCAATCTTATTCCCTCTACGCAGTTGGTCAAGTAAAAGGTCGATGAAATAGCTGTCCATCGGTGGTGTCCAATATGTCCTTGACCGCTCACAATTAGTGGTGGTTTGAGCCATCTGACTATTGTTTCCTTCTCCTATAGATTGGAAGTACACACATCAACTGAAGCACATTCATTGTACGAAAATAATGCTTAGCACTACTTAATCAAATCTGGGTGAACCATAAATAGGATGACACGTATGATCCAGTGACTAAATTTTGAATCTTATCTCACCATACATATCACCAATTGAAATTTTCGGGCCTACCAAAAAAGTTGGATGCAGAATAACGTAAAAACAAATGAAATTTACAGAAAATATAATTTCAAAATTTTCAGAGAAAATTAGCAAGTGGATCAGTCTCCTACAAGACTCAGATCGCTTTTGTGGTATTAGTATCATAGGTTGACATCAAATAAAAACTAACCATGCTGTGTAGTCCTGTAACCAGTGTCAAGGTCTGCATCAGACACTGGATGAGTTTCTCCTCCAACACCAATTTCATTTTGATATATCATGCATAGATCGTTGTAGTCCGGTACAGATGTAACTCTATAAGCTCGTGCTTCAGGGTGTGCCTGCAAATCTCATATATAAGAAGTCGTTTATCAACAGTTCATAATCATGTAGCATGAGTTGGAGGAAAAAAGACACCTTGATACAAGCATCCCAGACACAATCATCAGCTACAACAATTTGCCGTGATTCATCCAACTCAAATCCACTTTGGCCAAGAAGAACCTTCATATCATTGTAATGTTTCCTCAAGATTTTACATCTACTCCGCAGAACATTTTTGCTGTACTTCGAATCAAAATTTTGATTAAAATGCATAATCATCTCTGTCCATGCTTGCTTTGTGAATGAATTCTCTGTTTTGCTCCCATTACGCACCTGCTCTAACATGAGGTCAACGAAAAACCGATCCATTGCTGGTGTCCAAATTGTCCTCGATTGAACAGAATTTCCAATTTGGCTGCCTGATCCTTCTCCTGCAATTGCGTATTACTGAAAACAATCAGAACACATTATTGTTACAATTTTCTAAATTACCTCAACCAAACAGTATATGTTGAATATAAATGACTCTTTGCATTAATGCTGGCTCCTGCCTTAGACGCCATACAAAGTGCATAACCATTAAATGGATACCTTTCCATTTTCATGCTTAAACATATAAGTGTTCACTTTTCTTCCATCATAGTCCACTGACAACAATTAACTGAAAAAGATGAAAACATACTTATTTTAGTCCCATAATCTTCAAACTCTACATCGTGACTTGAACGGCTGTATCTTCCATCTGCAATTGTGTAACCATATATGATACACAAGTCTTTATAGTTCAAAACAGGTTTAGTTTTATAATATCGGATATCTGGATGTTTCTGCAAAAAAAAATAACAACAACAGTAAGAATGCTAGATTGTGTGTCTTAATGACATAAAAGCATATAAATAAACATGAGTGAAGGAGAAACGAAAAAAAGAACACCTTAAGATAAGCGTCCCAGACATGATCCGAAGCTATTACCAGTTGTCCTGTTTCATCCCATACAAAGCCAGGTTGTTGAAGAAGAATCTTTACATCATTGTACTGCTCCCATAAATTTTTATACCGACCTTTAAGTACATCTTTGTCATATTTGGATCCAAAATTTTCATTAAACATTATAAGCATATCTGTCCATGCTTGTTTATTGAATGTATGACCAACCCTATTTCCTTTTTCAACTTGGTCTAACATAAGGTCAATGAAAAAACGCTCCATTGGTGGTGTCCAATATGTTCTTAGACGATCATTAACTGTTGGTTCTTGTTTAACCATTCTTGTTCCTGTCATAAAAAAAAATAACTTCATTTCTGTCAGAAGATATGCTACTGGTTAGATATGGGGAACAGTTCATGTATATCAACTCATGCTTGGCTGCACTTTATCCGACTCCTAGTGTTGTATTAGTTCTCAGGAAAAACAAGAAATCCCTAAAAATGTTATCTATAAACAACTGTACAGAACAGAACCACAATAAAACCAGCACAGTGACTGAATAAAACGTCCTCCATTTCTTTGAAAGTCCCAATAGCTTGCCATTATTAACATTCCAAATCAAAGTCTTTAGCTTTGCACTCACCTTAAGTTCAAATAATAAGCTATTTAAGGTTCTCTATGTTAAAAAGTTAAGCAATCAGCAATTCTACCACTCCTAAGATATGAAGATACTATGTGGATGAAGTCCTTCCTTGGCGATCAAGTTCAACCACTTGGCGTTACTCAATAATCCTGCATTCTGACAACCTCTTGATCAACATGACATCATCGTTATCATTGTAACGAATTTGGTTAAAAGTAATAAAACCTACAGTAGATGCTATTTGTTTATCAATCGGTTCTCACGGTGAATCTTTCTATCCTTGTCTACTGGTGGTCTTGTTGATTTACGTTTCTTTTTAATTTGTTTGTCAATCTTGCAATTGACATTGAATGCTTCGATTCTTCCAAGCCAAGCTTACAAGCAAACCCTGCTCATCAAAAATGTCACCCGGCGCCCGTATATCTAGCACACACACTAACCTTAATAAACAACCTCATACACCAACTTCTAATACATAATGCTGAGTTTTCATATTTTTGAGTCATTAGAGGTTTGAACAAAATACTACGCTTAAATGCTTAATTACTTCAGGACCCGACTCAACGTTATTTTTCTGCAACATAAGAATCAGCATGGCAGGTCTTAGTTCTTCCGAAACAGTTCCTAACCATGCCAATGCTGTAAACGCAGCTGTGAGTCTGTAACCCTCAAACCCAAGTTAAGTAAACCTAAAAATTCATTTTTGGAACCCTTACAGCAAACTGTATTCAATTGCAGATGCAATAAGCACTATCTCATGAACTCATATCATTGAAAAAAATGGCTTAAGCTCAACAGAAACTGAAGTACTTGAGTTCCAGCTTATATGCATAGTCTAGTTTGTTTAAGTGATCTCAACAAAACAACAACCTTAACCCTAATATAGCGGAATCCGCAAAAAGAGAGATTCTAAGACATATCTAGGAGAACCTTAATTAAACCTTTTCATTTCAGAACTTGAAAATCTAAATTAGTGATTAGAAATTATCTAATTTTGAATTTGAGAAACCTATGGAGGTAATGAGAAACAAATTTGAGTAAATTTGGTTTGAAGATTACCTGTGTTTTAACTGGAAATTTTGGCGCCTTGAGAGAGATCATCAAAATGAGAGAAATGAAATGTTTTGTTTGGTTGTGGATGTAACCCTAAATCGACAATCAAGTCATACTAAAATGAAAGATAATGAGGGGTTGTTTGGTTCTCTACTGAAACAGTCCGGGCATAGGATTTTTTTTTAACTTAATCCAGCGACGAAACGAACGGGGATCCCTGTGGTAGAACAATGGATAGCCCATCTGTTCTCATTTGGTGAGACCTGGATGGATTCGAATCCGGTGCTCAACCCTTGTAAAGTGTATAGGGGGTGAACATTTGGTCCGAAATCCGCCGACCCAATCCGGCCCATTCGACTTTTGCGGTTGGGTGTCCAATCCGTTTGCTATTGGATTGGTTGCGGATGCAATTTTTGGCATCAATGGATTTGGGTTGGGTGCGGATGGAGTCTTAAAAATCCATTGGACACTCACATCCACTAGGTTAAGGATATACTTA
>JAJJMA010010976.1:0-14604 GCA_023529015.1 Papaver nudicaule | reverse complement strand
CAAAATTACAGTCAATAATGTAACAAAAATTTCACCAAAAAAAAAAAGAACTGATTCATCAACTTACCATAATATTCTCAACTGATTCATCCTCGTATCTGTTTCATTCAGACAAAAATCAGTTAAAAAAAACTCGAGATTTACAGAAAATCAAAATCCCTAAATTGAAAAAATTGGGGGAAATCGATAAAAAGAAGAAGAGAGTTACCCCATATCACCCATATCATGATCATCGTCAGCCATTGATGATGTTTGAAGAAGGAGAAGAATGGTTTGGGTTTTACCACCAGCAACAGCAGTAGCAGCAGAACAATGAAGAAGGAACCCATGAATTTCGGTAGAACCTAGGTTAGTTTTAGGTTAATATAATCTCCCAAGGGTACTCTAGACATTTCTGTTATTAGCACAAGGGTACGTTTGACATTTCATAGCATCATTTAGCCACCCCTTAACACGTCAAACTGGATCGCGTCATCAACTCCATCTGCCCCAAAAATTTATTGTAAGCCCCAATGACGTGAGGCTTTTTTTTTTTGAAATAAAAAGAAGACCCTTCTTATCTAGTTCACCTTCCGAGACTCCAAAAGCACCACTAGAGATTCGAATAGGACCTTCACGTGACCCCTTGGTCTTTATAGAAAAGAGTAATGCTACGTACACCTTGGTTTACACACGGTTTTACACCGTGGTGTGATCCAACGGTGGGGATAAAGTATTAGAGGTGATGCATGGGCCCCACCAACGGAGATTAGCAGGGGGGCCCAGGGAGATTGTGTCACACGGTGTAAATCCGTGTGTAATCCACACGGTACGTTTAGAATTCTCGTACAGAAAAACCTTGAGGCATAACACAGTCCGTGACTACTCGGTTACCAAGTAAAACACAGTCTGACACTAGAGAGGTCTCATGTCCTAGGTTTACTGACTTTGTAGAGTTCATTGAAATGTCAACATGCATCTATAGTTGGTTTCAAAGTCAAACATTTTCCTTCGACAATGCTAGCTTGCCTTCTGGGTAGCACCGACTCGCCAAAACTTGTCACGAGTCCGAGTCCGACTCGCCAAGGACACGGACACGCGTGCGACACGAGTGCGACACGCGTCTGACACGCTACAGTACGAGTCTTTTCATTTTCGAAATAGACACGTCTAGGACACGCGAGTCGGTCACTTGGACACGTTGATATTTTGGAGTACCAAACCATTAAAAGAGTTTTTTGGAGTTTTTTTTTTTTTTTTAAATATGAAAGGTTATATTAAAGGTTGGACCGAAGCCACTACCTACAAGCCCAGGTAGCTAGGCAAAGAAATAAAGAAAAATCCCCCTACCCCGATGCAGACGAGTTTTGAACCCAAATCACTGATATCACCACCAAACGACTTTACCACTGTACTACAGTGACATCTGCTTTTTTGGAGTATAGTTCTTGTTAGTTTTTCTGTTTGACATAGCTTAGGCTATGGTCAATTTATATATACCTGTCTATTTTGAACTTTACTAGATGGCAGTGTAATTATCTTAATGGAGTAGGAAAGTCACGAACAACTACTATCTATTAATCAAGGTTTTTTTTGTAGAGTGTTCTTATTCTGCATGTAAAGTCCTTAAGGATAACTCTAATATTATATGTACATATATTTCCTCCGTCCCACATAAATTGAGCTAGTTGGTTTTTCATTTTAGCTTAAACATTAAGCTAAAATGAAAAACCAACTAGCCCAATTTATGTGGGACATAGGTAATATATATTATGTATATATACGTGTCCGTGTCCTAGCTTTTTAAGAACTTGGCCGAGTCCGTGTCGTATCGCGTCGTGTCCGAGTCTCCGAGTCCGAGTCCGTGCAACCCAGCTTGCCTGCCATCTGAAATCTTGTCTTCACGAGACAAGTCTATACGGACACTAACATCCTTTCTTACCCCAGCCTTTTTGGTTTGTTTGGTAGATGGTTTTACTTTGCTATATCCCGGAAAACCGCTGGACATCAACTCTAAAGAAACGGAATAACGAACACCATCATCTACACTAAAAAAAGTGTCTACCGACGGGATGTCTTCCGGTTTACCAAACACAGCAATTTTACAGTGAGATCAGTGACGGATCAAAGTGTGTACAAGGGAGGACAACCCTAAATTTTAGTAAATTAACAAAACTTAGTTAGATATTTTAAGTAATTTAGTAAATGTCCCCCCTAAATTTAGGAAACTTAGTAATTTGTTATAAGTTTTAGAATTATCCCTATAATTGTCCCCCTGATTCATGAAAATTAAAAAATATTAATATATAGATAATGAGAAAAAGAATATTTAGGCTTGGAACATATAAGATTAGGCAGTTAATTATACTTTTTTACTTGTTTGTTCTCTAGTTGATGCCATTTAAATCCAAAAATTTAAATAAAAGCTCAAAAAAATTGTGCGGCATACGGCCGCCATTTTGTCTACATGGATTGTCCCCAAAAAAAAAATATGTAGAATCTACTAGGAGGTCCTATATATTAACATTAGACTAACCGGAGGGACAATAAGAACTCTTGTTTAACCGGTGATCCAAAATCTTAAGATTGGAAAAGAAAACCCGGTCGCACACATGCGAAATTATCAATCGTAATTTTTAAATACCTTAACTGCCGTCATGCATATAATAATAGTCGTCATTTCATTTTTATCAGTTTCTTCTATGAGAAATGAAAGAGCGATGGCGATGGCGATTTGACGAAGAAGACTACATCCAAATCATCATCATCTTCTTCGTTTAAAAATTCATTTTCAAAAGGTTTTGCTTCCGGATCCGTTGAGAATGATGTTGTTATCATAGGAGTTGGTCCCGGTGGTTACGAAGCTGCTCAATTAGGTCTTAAAACAACTTGTGATACTTGTTTTAATGTTGGTTATATCCTTGCTAAGCTTTAATAAACATCGTACTTTGGTTTCGCGTTCGCTAATTTGGATTTCTCCAATTTTAATTTTGTTTTTGTTTATTTAGGGTTTTAGATCTCGATTTGGGTATTTTCAATTTTAATTGACTGGGTAATCTTTTAATTTAAGCGATGATTAGATGATATGTTTTGGATCCTGATTGATTGGGTAATCTTTCATGGTTTTTGTGTGTTTTGTTTAAGCATCAAATTGCTAATCTGCTGTTGATTTCCTTCAACTTGATAAGTTATATGTTAGTAATATACCATGTCATTTCGAAAATAATTATGCATGTTTTTTTATATTGATTTTAGAAATCATTTTGAACATACATATTTAGCTGAGTGAGGATCAAATCTTGTACAAAAGCGTATCATCATGATGTGAAATCCCACTTGCATCAAACTGAGTAGTATATATTTGAGAGAGGCCCACTTTTATGGCTACTCAACAATCTTTCTCTTTGTTTTGCTTGAATAACTTTTATGGCTACTCAACAATCTTTCTCTTGTACTGGGTTTCAATCAGTACATCTTAGTATATACTGGTACCAAACTCTATACATTTTTAGATGTACTGGGTTTTTAATCAGTAAATATCAGCATGTACTGGGTTGCAATCAGTACAGGATTTCCAATCAGTACATATCAGTGCGTACTGGTTTTTCAACCAGTACATATCATGTTGTACTGGTACCAAACTCTGTACATTTCTATATGTACTGGATTTTCAATCAGTACATTATGTGTAGGGTTTTCAATTAGTATATATCAGTGTGTACTGGTACCAAAACCAATATGTAATGGAATTTCACTTTGTGTCGAATTGATTGTGGAGATGATGAGTTTGGTATTTATATTTTTTGAGTTGTTTCTTATGAATTTGCTGGATTTGGCAGGATACGAGTAATTTATATTTCATGTGCTTTTCAAGGTATAGAGTTATGGTTAAGACATTGTCTGGTCAAACCCACTAGCGTTGGTATGTCAAGATACTTGTCAGTTTTAGATGTCAAAACACAATTCTTGATTTAGCCTACTAGAGTTTAGATTTCGGAATTGGGATAAAGACAAAGTAGTAGAGACCTTGAAGACGAAGACTGTGAAGACAAAGAAGACATCAATTATTCTTCATCAATAAAAGGTTAGTAGGAATTATGACTTTATGGATATTCTTCTATTCTACTTTCTCTATTCTTTCGAAATATAGTCGACTACTTTAGTAGTGATAATAGTGATTGAGATCGTATTCTTGTGTAACGTGGCCTTGTGTCATGACCAGTGTTTGTTCCCACAAATAATGTGAGTACAAGAATGTATGAGACAGATTTGGTGCCATGTGTCCATTACAATGGTTTGCTTGCAAACTGTTAGTTGGATATGGATGAATCTAAAGGAGTACTCTTGAGCAAAGAGTCCATGAATCACAGCTGAGGACGTTCTCACGTCTAAGTTCTGGCTCAGCCCAGTACTTCCAGCGGAATCCAGATTTGACAAAATCTGACAGGCGGACGGTTCCCGAACCGGTTCGCAAACCAGAAAATCGGAATTCTTCTGAGTTCGAATGGCTGAACATTTCGCGAACCAGTACGCGAACCTGAATGTCGGTCATTCTGCCTGGTGTCGGATTTAGTGAAGATTCTTTCAGAATTTCACTCTGAGTCAAATTGCAAACTCATTTATCTCTTAGATAGACTTGGTTATACAGAATATCTTTTGTGTTCCATCTAACGATCCTCAATGAGTCAATAAGATAAGATTACTCTGGTCTGTTGGATTTCTATCTTGAAGTGTTTTTGAGCTAACAAAACACTTGGCAGATAATTCTAAAAAGAATTCCAATTGAGATTAATCTCTATTACTTGGTTATCAAGTTTAGGGTTTCCCTAATTTGTGGGACAAGTAATTGATTGCTTTATTCCAAAGCAACCTATCTTATTGAGTGTTATAAATAGAGGTGTCTACGGACAAATACCGCAAGCATCAAGCATACGTGAAGGTCCTTAGGGAAGGTAGCGTAAACTCTTTTCACTTCGGTGAATGCTTGTTGTGGTATAGTCATCCTCTTTAGGTTGCAGCTCCTCTGGGAACTCCCTACGACTAAAAAGACTTCTCTTGAGAGTTGGGAAGCACAGGTAGGAGATTGAAACCATCTTTGGTTGAAATCGGATTAACCTATAACCTTGGTAACCTGATCACGTTCTTGTCTATTCTAAAGTTCGTCTCTTCTGATATACGGCTATTCAAGAACTGATACGTTACTCAACAAGGTTGGAAAGGTAGCAACGCACGGCTGCACTCGGTGTTGTAAGACTTAGTTAGCTCCAGTTATACAAGTTCCTTAAGTGGTTCTTCGTGTATAACTGAGGTAGATTTGAATTGGGCATTGCTTACTTGGTTTGCGTGTCAGCCCCGATTCAAGAAGTAGATTTCCGTATGACCTGGATTTAACAATCCGAAGGAAGTCATCTTGTGTGTGGTAAACTGATAGAGGACAGTTACACCATACGTCAACAGTTTGGTTGAAAAGCCAGTATTGCTGACACAAGCCTTTGACAGCGGTCAAAGCAACTCCTAGGCCTGTAAAGGACGTCAGCTGGGGGAATCAAGTGCGTGACGATCTGTGGGGGATCTAGAGACGTAAGGAAGGCGACAGTAGACAATTCGCTTGGAGGGCTTGAGTTGGTCTCTGCTACATCCCATACCGAAGTCTTATAGTAGGCTAGTGTTTGTAGTCAGTTTGTACTGGGCGGTGTTCAAACTGGACGAGGTCCCGAGGTTTTTCTGCAAGGCAGTTTCCTCGTTAAAAAAATCTCTGGTGTCTTGTGTGCTTTTACTTTCCGCATTATAACTCTGATTTATAATTAAAGCACCAAGTAGTACGTTATTACATAACTGTAGAGTTGACTCCAAAGTACTCTTTGTCGAGGTTTAACAACTCCAGTTATAAGTGTGGATATTGATTTTTGAGATCGTCCATACTTAAACCATAAGACTCACGAGCCAAAACGAAAAGTTGGTAGTATTTCGGTACCCCTCCTTTTTCAGTTATATCCTTCTTCAATTGTTTGTAAGTTATTGTGTGGAAGTATGTGTAGTGTTTAACGTCGGGTTTATTTTTTTTTGTTGTCAAGCTGGAGCTTTAGCGTTCTACATACTTTCAGCACTTTTCTTCAATAGTTTTGTTATCATATTCGTGGTTATTGTGTTACTTGCTGCTCTTGACTTTTGGGTAGTCAAGAATGTTAGTGGGCGAATATTGGTTGGTCTAAGATGGTGGAATGAAATCAATGACTTGAAATTTAAGTGCCTTGACCAAGAGGTGAGTAATAATTCTTTAGTTTAGTACCTCATCTTTTCATCGAGATTCTGCTTGTGCGTGTGTTATGTGAGAGATCCTTGACTTGTATCTTGTTCTTTGTTGATTACAGTCATTTTCTCGGATGAAAAAGAAGGATTCATGGCTATTCTGGTGGACACTCTACCTTACTGTAAGTTGTATTTTGCTTCCATGTAGTTGAGTGTGTAATATTACTCTGAACTCCTACGGCACCGGGGGATGGACATTAAGGTTGAATCTGCAAACATAAAAATGACAGAATACATATTAGGCAGAGATTATCTAATTTTTATCTAATTTTTATGTTTATGTTGATCATATTTTGAGGTTTGGCTGGATTTTAATGCAATACATATCAATATGTACTGTGTTTTTACGCAGTACATATGAATGTGTACTGGTTTTTTTATGCAGTAAATTGGGTTTAAGCCAGTACATATCAATATGTACTGGCATTGGATTCGTTTATGTGTTTTACATATTGATATGTTTAGTGTTTGTTTCAGCGGCAAATGTAGCTTCTCAATTTTTGTACCTTCATTTTTAATGTGTGCACAATTGAGGCGCAGTAAAAAGGAGTTCAGGATGTAATCACATATGCATTGCAGCAGCACCGTCTTTTGGAAAAAGGTTGATTTCTCTAAGCTTCTAAATGGCAGAAAAACTACTTTCAAGAAGGTATTACTTACACCCAAGACTGAAGATGGTTGAAGCACACATGAAAGGTCTAGCTACTTGGAGTAAATGTGTCGACAATAACATTGATTCGAACAAAACCCAAGTTGTTTTCAGAGGATATGCAACTCCACATTCCAGTAAGTGATCATACATAACCATATACTCAACTAAATCTCAAGCAAGCCATGGGAATGGTTGCTGCTGGAGTAGATAGTCAAGCAATGGTTACCGCTAGCCGAACAAACGTACTGCCACCAATAATCATCTCTCTCGATCCTCATAAGGTTGTATGGATATATATATATATATATATACATATATATATATTATAGTGTTTGAAGTCTTAAATTTTAGAGAGTTTGCAACCAATGTATTTTTCTACACTATCCTTGTAAAGTCGGCAATTAGATCACTCTCTTAAAGTGTTATATGCATTATTTTACAATGGTGAAGTATCTACATGTTCATTTAAAGATCACTGTATATAGCACCTTTGTCAATTTCTAGTGAACTCAAAGCCGGAAATTTTTAATAAAATTTGCAGCACATATATGGTTTTACTGACAGAAATGGGCAGATGTTCTTTCATTTTTTTTGGTAGATGTTTGACGCAATCATATGTAAATTAATTGGTAAGCACTTGACCAAATTCAGTTGTAAATCATTGTATTTAGTGAAACAGAAGCTGGCTTGAGTTTGTTTAGATTGATGTTTTCAGCCATATTTATGTTAGAATGACCAAATATGCTCTGGCAGTTGACACTCTCAAAAACCATCTAGTTTATGTCTTTAAAACCAAATACGTACTGCATTTTTTATCAGTACAACCAAATATGTACTGGCAATTTACATTGTAAAAAAACACCCATATTTTACTGCAGTTTCTGCCAGTACATCCAAATATATACTGCAGTTTTTATCAGTACAGCGAAATATGTACTGGTAATTGAGACAATCAAAAACCACCCAGTTTCATTCAGTATATCCAAATATGTATTGTAGTTTTGTCAGTACAACTAAATATGTACTGAAAGTTGAATATGTATTGTAATTTTATTAGTACAGTCGAATATGTATCGACAATTGACATTGTAAGAAATGGCCGAGTTTCTGCCAGTACAGCCAGATATGTACTGACATGTATATATCAAAATCAATCCAGTTTTTTCCACTAAAGTCATATATGTACTGACAGAAACACATCAAAATTAACCCAGTTTTTTTTCTTTCCTACTATTGTTGATAAAAATCAAAATCAATCTAATGTAGATAAACGTAAAATCATCCTCTCTGGCATCTCATCATCATCACCATCTTCTCCGACATCTAATGTAGATAAACTCAAAATCTAATGTAGTCAATCACAACCATCACCATCTTCTCCGACATCTCATCATCATCCAAGGTTCAATAATGGCGGATCCTAATTTCAAAACTAAACCCTAGATTTTATCATTCCACCGCCACCACCACCAATGCGAAATCTGCTTAAATACAACGAATCTAACGACGTTTGTGGCTACTCTTTCAGTTTTTACTGCATATTTGGTGGTTTTTGATCTTCTATCTTCATTGCCACCACCACCATGACCACATACTGTGTCTGCAAGGAAGGAGGAAGAAAAAAAAAAGAACGGGAAAAAATTAGGTTAACTGGAAAGATTTCTTTTATTATCACCGCATGTAGTAATAATCCAGGGATAGACGGGTAATTAAACATTTTTTGGACCTCCGGTTAATTAAGAATTCCCAATGTACCATAGCCTAAGTGGTTAGCGGGTTTTAGGACCAAATATAAATTTCTCTTCACAAAAACCATTCGGAAGAACTGGAGGAGGAGGAAGAGAAAAACTTGGAACCTTAGACAAGGAAGGAATAAACTGCTCTAAGAAATTAGCCATTGCTAGCCAACCCCAATTATCCTTTCCAGATGGAAAAATGAAGGATTTCCTCCTTCCCTTACAGGAATCTTGAAGTCTAGTTCCTTTTACATAATTACCAAAATCATTGTGTAATCTCTCCCATAACCCAGGTATCCCCTTCTCATTAAACTTGATATTTTGGAATCTACGATGTTTGAATTTTACCTCATCAAGAAGAAAATTAGCCAAACTTTTCGCGTTAGCAAACCGAAAAGTTTCTTGATACTGAAATCTTGCTCCCCTCTCACAAAAGAAAATCGAGTTAAAACTTGTCAAAAAGACTTCATAAGATTTATTCTCAATGAAGAGAAACTTTCGATGAAAATCAGGCATCCTAGGAAAAAAAGAAACCGGAAAACAGAGAAAAAAAACCACTTAGAGAAAACAAGAGAACTAAAAACCAAAAAAACAGGACTCAACAAAACTTGAGATGAAAACCTTGTAACAAATCATGGAGTATCAGAAACTAAGAAGGAAAAAACCCACCAAACATGACCGAAGTAGCTTGGGACTAGGATTAACACTCAATAGATTCACCAGTCATGGAGAACAAGAAATAACTAAGGCTGAGACCAAATAAATCGAATAAACCGGAATCATTAGAACAACCAAACAGAGAAAACTATATTTTTAAGGTTCTTCATCTTCATAAGAACACACACCCAGAAAACTGAATTAAAAAAAACCCTGCTCCCTGGTAACTGAATTACAAACGTGGTATTTGGTACGGTAATGCTTGGTGTCACATAACACTAAACCATGTTAGAACCATGTTAGAAGCTAAAATATGAAAAATTTGTGTGTAAATTTTTGACGTGCCAATATAGGCAAATTTGCTCAATGTGGGTCAATCGATTTAGCTCGTGAAGTACGTAGTCAGTGTAAGATTTAGGTCGGTCACAAGTTAGGATTTTTATGGAAACTCAACTTGGTGAGTCGGTGGAATTCTAGATTATTCTAGGACATTCCATAATTGTTTACTTATGCCTAAACTAGGAAATTCTATGTATGTCTAGAATGTTCTTTGTAGACAAGTATTAGGAAACCCTTTACTTGTAGGGTAAGTATGTAACCTATATAAATAGAGCCCTTGGGAGAACCTATGATATATACCAGAAGCTCTTCTTCTCTCTTGGGTTTTATATATTCTCTCTGTACGATAATATATAAAATCACTTATTCCTTCCCGAGGATTCAACCTCGTTAATTCTTGTCTTCTTGATTGTGTGCGTTTGGAGTTCTTGGCGTATTAAGATTATCTTTGTAGCTGTTGGTTAAACGCTTCCGCATGTTTTAGCGCAACAATTGGTATCAGAGCAAGGGTGTCAGATCTTGGAGCTAGGGGTAATTCTTGGTATTGCAGTGAAGGTATTTTCTGAAGGTTTGAGTTATTATTAATCTCAAAGTTTAGTTTTTATCGCTTTTGTGAGTCATGGGTGATTCAGAGGATGAAAACACGAAGAAGCCTGATTCAGAGACTACAAAGGATAATGAAACTAAGGAAGAAATACTACATACTCATAGAGCACAACTCAAGGTTGATAAGTTTACGGGAACCAATAACTTTGGTTTATGGAGAACAGACGTGATGGATGCACTTGTTCAACTTGATCTAGACGAGGCTCTAGAAGATCGGCCAAAGGAGATGACTGACAAGCAATGGAACAAGTTGAATAAATTATGTCTTGGTTCAATAAGAGGTTGTTTGGCGACGGAAGTAAGAGTTAATTATCAGCACGAGACTTCAGCTAAGGATCTCTGGGAAAAGCTAGAGAAAGAATACTTGGTGAAGAACGTGGCTAATAGGATACATCTTAAGAGAAGTTTGTATCGCAATAATATGAAGAAGGGTGCAACACTGACGGAGCATCTAGATTCGTTCAATAAACTTCTTACTGATCTGGTTAATTATGATGAAGTCATAAACGACGAGGAACAAGCTTTGTGTCTGGTGAATTCTCTTCCTGATAAGTATGAACCCGTGATTAAAGCTTTAATGCACGGCAAGGCGAAGTTGACATATGAAGATGTCACTACAGCACTTCGTAGCGAAGAATTTAGGAAGATGAATAGAGAAGACATTGCATATGAAGCAGACAATGACGTGCTTTATGCAAGAGGTCGTTCTACAGGCAAGAAGAAGAAATCTGGTTATCGTGGTAAGAGAACAGGACGTTTGATGTCTAGAACGCGGCTGCATAAGGATGAGTGTGCATGGTGCCATGACATGGGTCATTGGGCAAAGTATTGTACCAAGCGCAAGGAGCATGAAAGAGATAACAAGAAAACCGAGGTGAACATTGCGAAGGCAAGTGAAGAATCTGATGATGATTCTGATTTCTCACTAACTGTGACACCATCAGCTTGTGTGGTTACTGAAGGCACATGGGTACTTGATTCTGGAGCTACATATCATATTTGCCCACATCGTGACTGGTTCTCGAGCTTTGAGAAGTTTGATGGAGAAGTACGAATGGGAAATAACAATACTTGTAAGGTAGTTGGGATAGGGAATGTTCGAATCAGGATGCATGATGGTATGGTTAGAGAGTTGAAGGAAGTCAGGTGCGTACCTGATGTGAAGAAGAATCTGATTTCACTCGGAACTTTATAAGCAAAAGGCCACAATCTAGTAGCGGAGAACGGTATTTTAAAGGTAATCTCTGTCATTGGTAATCATGAAAGGCACACGACATCAAAATTTGTATTACTTGATGGGTAGTGCAATAACTGGAGATGTGTCAGTTTCTGAGCACATTGAGAGTGCAGCAAAAGAGACCACGAAGTTAATTATGGCATATGCAACTTGCACATCCTGGTGAGAAGTCGTTACATGCATTGATTCAACAGAATCTATTAAAGGGTGTTATAGCCTGCAAGTTAGACTTTTGTGAACATTGTATTAAGGGCAAGAAAACAAGAACAAGCTTTGGCACAACAATCCACATGACTGGTGGAGTTCTTGACTATATTCGTACAGATGTCTGGGGTCCCTCCAAGAATGCATCGTTGGAAGGGAAGCATTGGTTTGTGTCGTTCATTGATGATTATTCTAGGCGCGTATGGGTGTACACCATGAGGCATAAGAGTGATGTCCTAGAAGTCTTTGTGAAGTGGAAGAAGGCAACTGAGACCCAAACTGGCAGAAAGATCAAGGTACTACGTTCGGACAATGGTGGTGAGTACAAGAGTGATCCATTCTTGCAAGTATGTCAGGATGAGGGGATAAAGAGGCACTTCACAGTTAGGAAGACACCGCAACAAAATGGGGTTGCAGAACGCATGAATCGTACACTACTGGAGAAGGTACGATGTATGTTATCTAATGCTGGATTAGGTAAAGTGTTATGGGCTGAGGCAGTTACATATACGTGCTTCCTCATTAATAGGTTGCCATCAGCTGCATTAGAAGGTAAAACTCCTATGGAGAAGTGGTCTGGTAAGCCAGCTTATGATTATGACTCAGTTCATATCTTTGGTTGCCCTGCATGGTATCATGTTAGTGAAAACAAGCTTGATAGTCGTGCTGTTAAAGGGATCTTTATGGGTATGAAAAGTGGAGTGAAGGGATTCAAAATTTGGAATCCAGTTGAGAAGAAGATGATCATAAGTAGAGATGTTACATTCGATGAGATGTCTATGGTGAAGTCTTGGGGTTCTCGGCAGGTGGAGGACAGAAGCACCAGTACTAGTGAACCTTTGCAGCAGGTGGAGTTTGATGCAGTTCCACCAAGTCCAGCTAAGTCTGTATCTATTGAGTCTACTTCTGAAGATGAGGAATCTACAAGAGAAGTAACTACTGATGTTCCAAATGATAGTGACGCTGTTAGTGAAGAGGAACACGAAGCAGTAGATGATGCAGAAGTTACAGTTTCGAAGACTGTAACACCCAGCAAACCAAAAAGAAAAACTAGAAGACCTGTAAGGTTAGATGATTATGTAACTTATGCATTACCAGTTGTTGAAGATGGTACTCCAACCACTTATGCTGAAGCTATACAAAGTGTAGAGCGTGAAGAATGGCAAGGTGGAATGAAAGAGAATATGGAGTCTCTTGACAAGAATGGCACATGGATTCTTATGAAACTTCCGAACGGTAAGAAGTCCATTGGGTGCAAGTGGGTGTATGCAAAGAAAGAAGGATCCCTTGTGAATCAAGTACGCTACAAGAAAAGGTTAGTTGCGAAAGGTTATGCCCAGAGAGAAGGAATTGATTACAACGAAGTGTTCTCTCCAGTTGTAAAACACTCGTCAATTCGTATTTTGTTGGCCTTGGTAGCACAATATGATTTAGACCTAGTTCAGCTAGATGTGAAGACGACGTTCTTACATGGTGATCTAGAAGAGGAGATCTATATGTCTCAGCCGAGAGGATTTGAGGTTGCTGGTAAAGAAGATTGGGTATGTAAACTGAAGAAGTCGTTGTACGGGCTGAAGCAGTCTCCTCGACAATGGTACAAGCGATTTGACCAGTTTATGATTGGCAAACATACTCAAGAAGTCACTATGACCACTGTGTGTACTTCAAGAAGCTACAAGATGGATCTTTCATATTTGCTCTTGTATGTCGATGACATGTTGATAGCATCGAATAACAAGAAAGAGATTGATAATTTGAAACGAAAATTGTCGTCTGAGTTTGAGATGAAAGATTTGGGAGAAGCTAAGAAGATTCTAGGAATGGAGATTCAACGTGACAGAGAGAAGGGTAGAGTTTGTTTGTCTCAGAGGGCATATTTGAAGAAAGTGTTACAGAAATTTGGTATCTGTGAAGGAACTAAACCTGTAAGTACTCCCTTAGCTGCTCATTTTAAGTTGAATGCTCAAATGTCTCCTAGTACCAAAGAATAGCGTGAGTATATGGCCCAAGTCCCATATGCTAATGCTGTAGGTAGCTTGATGTATGTGATGGTGTGCACGAGGCCTGACATTTCACATGCAGTTAGTATGGTCAGCCGTTATATGCATAATCCTGGTAAAGGACATTGGCAAGCTGTGAAATGGATTTTGAGGTACCTTTACGGTACAATTGATGTTGGCTTGGAGTTTGTGAAGGAAGACAGTAACAATCAGTTGTGTGTTGGTTATGTGGATTCTGACTTTGCTTGTGATATGGACAAGAGACGTTCGACTACAGGGTATGTGTTTACTTTGTCAGGAGCACCAATAAGTTGGAGATCAATATTGCAGTCTACTGTGGCTCTCTCAACTACGGAGGCAGAGTATATGGCAGTGACAGATGCATTTAGGGAAGCTATATGGTTACAAGGATTGCTTGATGACTTGGGTGTGTGGCAGGATCAACTTCCTGTGCATTGTGATAGTATTAGCGCCATATTTTGGGCTAAGAACCAAGTGCAGAATGCAAGGATCAAACATATAGATGTTTGGTTTCACTTTATAAGAGACATTCTTGAAGAAGAAGACATTATACTTGTGAAGATCGATACCAAGGACAACCCAGCTGACATGTTGACTAAAGTTGTATCTGGAGTCAAATTTCGACACTGCTCGAACTTGGTCCATGTTCTTCCTGTTTGGTGAGACCCTTTTGGGGTAAAGGTTCTTAGGAGCCTGGTGGAGGCCTTCTAGCAAGGCCTCATAAGTGAACTACGGTCGGTTTGATTCCTTACATAAGGATACGTAGGCAGTCAGTGGTCAGCCATGTGATACAATCGACGTTGGAAGATGGAGGTGGTTTTAGCTATTGATCGTCTCATGCATGAATGCATGATCCGAGGTGGA
>JAJJMA010010967.1:3185-14703 GCA_023529015.1 Papaver nudicaule | reverse complement strand
ATGCGAAATTACTCCTGTGACCTCCTCGCCAAAAACCACCATCAACAACAATTAGCTGGTTTCACCAAATAACCATGAACCGATAAGCTTCACTCTTCTACCACTCCTACCATGTAACATAACGACGATAGATACTCCAGTTCCGGCTACCAACAGTTATAACCTTGAAAAAGAAGGAGATATCAGACAATCGCTTAACTTCTGATGCCGCCTGGCCCAGACCATGATGAATGCCTTCAGACAAAAAAAATATAAACCCCCTGATAGGCTTTTGTACCGAGACATGATTTCCTGAAGCACGAACCACATGACAAACCAATTAAAATGTGGAACGAACACTTAACATCGGCGATACACGATTATATATAGAAAAGGGAATACACTTACTAGGGATGAGATGGAAGAGTGTTGAGAGGAGATCTAACTTTGTGAAAGCATTGATGACCAAATAAATTTTGAGATCAGCGGCTGTCCTTAATTACGTCCATAAGAACCAACAAACCAGTTTTTTGGAGGTGGTAACCTTCAAGATAAGATGTACCCTAACTGGTGGTTCAACTAGCCGTATTTAAGGTCACGCAGTGGTTCTTTTAAACTTTCTTACGGTTTGCGCACCGTAATTAGAACTCTGCGCGTTCAGTTATTTGTTGTAGCCGTATTTAAGCCCAACTATTTACACCCGTCTTAAGTCGCGGTACATTGGGTATAACCCACTCAGAGTTACCGATTTGTGTATCCCAAGTTAGGTAATATGATCCGTATTTAACAAGTTCTCACGTTATCTGCACCATATTTCCTGGGTTCAGCTGGTGGTAAACATGTACATAACCCAGTAAAAAAAAGACTTTACGTTGAGTGATCCCTTAAATATCGAAATAAAGGGTGCTACATTTCATTGACAACTAAATTGCAGGATAAAAACCGAAATTTCATACATCAACAATTAACATTGAACTTTTAGTACAATCATAACTCATTTACATGACATCGTAATACATAAAAAGGAGATTAAAAGCTACTTTCACAGGATCTTCCGCCCGACTTCCATTCCAATTTACTATTATCCATTTGTAACTAAAAGATGAACGCCTGTCGTTGCTAACTGCATCGTCATTTTGTTACTTCTCCTCACTTGGGTGTAAGACATCAGAATTCCAACGAAGCTGGTCACAAAACACTTCTAAAAGCAGTGGGTACTGTGAGTAGGGATTTAATGATTATATAGAAAATTTGATATATGAGACAGGAGACCATGAGATAATCCCTCAAAATGGAATCACCAACATAACACTCAGCAGGGAGGACTAACACCTCATCTGTCAAGTGTTATCAGCATCACCTACAACACACCCAAAAAAGAAAATTAGAGATTGGGATGTAAATGGATCTTGCACAATTATGTGTATGGATGACTTACCAGGGGTGAAATGGAAGAGAGTTGAGAGGACATCTTGCTTTATGAAGACTTTGGTATCATAACACTAAATTGAGTATGTTCGTCATCATCTTCGATGCCATATGAAGTCACCACATCTCCCATTTCTTAAAAAAAACTTAGAGCCTTGAATGAATCGTATGCTATTGACCGTAAGAATTGATATAGAACTTCTGGGGTACATATAAGTGGTGGACATAATTACCTCGAAAGTCTAAACCAACAAAACCCATTACTCGGTAAGTAGAGATGGATCTAATATTGCGGTCTGTAAGCCGTTTCAATATTGCAGTTTTTTCGTTTCTAATCGCCAACTAACAATGATATGAGTGAGACGTCCCAATACGGTCACGACAACGAGACTATAGTATTTTATGCTACTGATAGGGTCATACCCTCCCGCGTACTCACTGCAAACAGAGAGGGCCGCCATATTTTCTTACACCGTAAGGAAAGCCGTAAGTGTTTGGTCTGAACGATTCAAAATGTACCCTACATGTGTATAATATTCACGGAGTGTAATCTATGGCGCACTCGGTATATACTAATACTATATATGAGCAAAACATTTCTGAGAAGAATACAGAACCATCGAAAAAATATGCCTAACAAAAGGTGGGTAGAAAGTAGCACCCGGAGAAAAAAAACCATTTTTGAACACTCTCGAAACATCGGATCTGCTGGAAGATGGCATAAAAAGGGGAAAGCAAAAATCGACCTAAAATCAGAAATGTTAAGCGAGTATCAGCGCTAGTCCGAGATGTGTGGCAGATTTTCCCAGGCAAAAGACATCATCGACGGCATGGATGTGGAAGAGATGGAAACGCTGAAAGGTTATTTACATCGAAAGCTACAAAAGATCAAGGAGGAAAAAAAAGTATCCATAGCAAAATAACAGTAACATTACACAATTTACAGAAGATTGTAAGCCTTTTTTGGGTCAGTTTGCTTTTCCTCTTCTTTTGGTTGTCCAGTTTCTACTTCTGATTAAAATAATGTATCATACAAGGTCTAGTAAGAAGATCTATATTCTGGATTCACTCTTGCATTTTAACAAAAATTACATTATCGTATTTTATATTGGTTGATAAGAGATTTCCGAGACGAAGAGGAAAGATATTTGCCGGACGAGTAAACTAAATAACAAACAATTGTAAAAAAAAGCAAACATTTGAGACGAAACAAGATTATTACTCCATTTGGATCAAATTTTAATAAAAGGACTAGCGGTGACAACACCGCTGATAATTTGAAAATGACAAGATAACAACGCCACCCACCAGACGGTGAACAAGTACTCTCCTTAGTTTGAACTCACGTTGTATCCAACGTAAAACTAATGAACTACACAACTTAGTCCATTAAAGAACAACGCTGCCCACCAGATTTTCCACCAAAACACGCCAAAGAAACCCGGGTCATCATGTGAGGAGTAACCACAATATTTGACTTCCAATGAATATCTCCCCGTATTACCTTTAAATTTCTGGTGGATGAATGGTAACGCATTAAACGGTGGCTTTTCCACAATAGAATGTTATCATCCTCTCCAAAGGCAATCGGCACATACCGCTGATTGGAATACTGTAGCCAGGGTAGTATGATGCTCTTCTTAATCTCCCAAGTATAATCCTCTGTCACCAACCAAAAATCTACACGAACTCCTTCCGCCATGTGGTGAGTGTAATAAACACACATGCGGGTTCCATATAGAATCATCCCAACTCTGGCCTTCTTTTCAACATACAAACCATGGTTATGATTTGAAGGTAGACTGAGATCCCTAAATTCCTCCCTACTCAAATCGAAAGATTGTAATTCCATCTTCCGTGTTCGGAAGCACCATTTTAACCAGTATAGATGGCCCTGTGCATATAAACCGGTTTTACGAAGGAAGCTATACGGGCAATAACCGGTATGCCTCCAACCCCTCTTGTCCCCAAGGGTCAACACTTGCACCATACAATCCTCATGAATACGGAGTACCTTATATTCGTCAGAGTGTTCGTAGTACCCAAAACCTCCTATTACTGGTCGGAGGGCGCCAGCTGTTCCCCCTGAAAAATATGTAGGATGTCTGCATATTCTAGGGAGGATGAGATGCTCACCTGTACCGGGGTTGATGATGTAAATAGGATCTCCTGAGCACTTATGCCGAACATACAGACAGACCAACCCATTACAAGATCCAACAATTTGAAAAGTATGTTTGCGATCTCCTGTTTCAGGGTCAATCTGTCCAAGTATTACTGTGTGGAGCGTTTCCTCTGTAATATGTTATGTGTAGAACATACGAGTTATATCGCCTTCATCCAACGAAAGATGTCCGCTTATTGGAACCGCACTGAAAAGAAGCCCAATCCTTTTATTTCCGAGCATGATTCTCCATTCTTTGCACACGACTTTGCTATCAAAAACTGATTTAGTTGGAAGAAAATCTAATATCTCGCGAACCAAATGTTGGGGCAAAATATCTAAGTGTGTGGGCGAGTTATCCATTGTGGTTGCTGGAGAATATCACACTGATAGTGGCAGAAGTCATTTATATATAGCCTTTCAATCCAAAAGGTTAGTTTGACAAGACTGTTGCGAAAAGACACGCCTGCCAGTTACGAGCAGTGAAGAAGCATATGCACGTTTAGTTCATTTCACACGACTTTGGAGAAACGAAACGGCCATTGCCAAAGAAATACAAGGAACAACCCAGTCAACAACCAATTGTATCATTCACATGCGGTGTCAAGTACGTATTCATGTATTTCCAAGTGATTGTGTGAGTTATATAAGCTATGAAAAGTGACGGTATAAACACCACAATAAACACCAAGATTCAACGAATTACGAAAATGCCCGTTTTTGCCATCGGCCGTGGGGAATAAACATGCCCAACCAATAAGATTAGTGAAGCATTCGCAACTTCAGTTTGTTTCACACGACTTTTAAAGACCAGACTAAAGGACACCATCGGGTAAAAGAAGCGTCACTGTGTGAGAAGCGTATGAGAATAACAAAACTAGAATAACCAGAATGAAAAACAGTGGCCAAAAGCCAATGTGAATTTCCATGCACATATTAAACCGGCTTTCAAAAATATCAACAACACTTGAAAGGCTACTCTAAAGGAACCCTTTGCATAGGTCATGTAAACAGTAACTTCTGTGGAAATTGTTCTCGGCACCGGTCGCTTTTTCCCATGTGCCGATCCACCCAACAACACCCTTTAACGAAACTGTGCTTGGCAGGAAAAGAATTACGTCAACTATGGCATTCAAGGGATATGCTTCCAAAATGTTTTCAAATTGGCGGGTTGATGTGTCATATCGATATAGATTTCTGCTCTTCCAAATCAACAGTCGTTGTTATTACCAACATCCACGGGAATACCATATCCTGTCGTTGTAAGACCATTCCCTGCAAATGAAAGATGATATCGGCACTACACCAAATTTGGCGGATTGCCACACATTTTAGCAACGGTAATACTGCCGTTGCTATATAGCAACGTGAATGGGCCGTTGCTAAATTTTTTCGCCGTTGCGGAAATCCAAAACGGTTGAGTTTCTGTTGCGAATTGCAACAGTTTATTTTTAGCGCGTGCCGTGTACGCGTGCGGCCATCAACACCTCCCAACACTTTCTATTATTTTTCTACCCTATTATGTAAGCCTCCAGTCTTATTCCACCCATAGATACGAAGTGTGTGAGATGGACGTGTGACTTGCCGTTACAAGGCTTAACCCTCCATCCATCGATCTAGCCTCTAACCATTTTAGGTTTTCTTTATGCAGAGAAGAAAAGGAAGAAGCTACAGAGAGAGTTTCATCGATCTACCACCACTACCACAATCGTTATCATCAACATCAATACCAACCTTTCTACTACTACCACCACCACCATCGGCGTTATCATCAATACCTGGAATTAGGAAACCCTAGAATCAGATTTTAGGAAACCCTAGAATCAGATTTTTTTGTTTTCTTAATTTTTTCCAAGGATTCTCGTCGTCAATCTTTATCAGGTGATCTGAAATCAGTTTAGTCGAATTTCGATTCCTGTTTATTTGTTAATTTTGTTTGATGTTAGGGTTCAATTTGTTTTATTCGTCAATCTCTACCTACCACTGATTCTTCTCTTGGTTTCTTTTTCAGGAGAGAAAGAGTTGATGTTGCAAACCCTATCTCTAACTTGGTTGGATTTTGAGGTGACTACTATCCTTTTGATTTCTTCATTCTTTTTATTCTCCCAACTGAATTCAGATCTGACCATCTTTTATTTTGGTTTTACTTCATAGGGGTTGTTGTTGCTGCTGCTGGAAATGACAAAGCAAACCCTAGATCTAGCATTTTTGAACTTTGAGGTGACTTTTCCTAACCTTATTTGTTTTCTTTAATTTAAGTGTCTGTTTGTTTTTGTATAATTTTGCTTCATTTTTCTAATTTTTGGCTAAAATATGACATGTTTTAGGGAATTATGATACTAGTTTACACATGTTGGTTGGTCCATTCTCAGATCTGATCTATGTTGGTCCCTTTATTGTTCAAACATGAGGTTAGAGTATTTTCTCAGAAGAGAGTTTATTAGAGATGTTGAATTGGGTAATGGATATTGCTAAGGATCCTGGTGGTTCTTCGGAGGAGAAATTAGCTGAAGTTTCTATGAACTGTGGTGATAATGGAGGTTTGGCGCTACAGGGGTTGGCTCTGTCAGCTCGAAAAGTTCGTCTTCATGGTTTTGTCAGTGGTGAAAATTCACTTCCGCATGTAGTTTTCCGTGGATTTCTTTTCTTTTCCGTGCAAGTTTTAACTGGTTTCTATTGCATCAACTAACTAAACACTCATAATCATCCCTCAATCCACAATGAACGGGAGCGTTACCTTCTTTTCTATTGGTCGGGTGAAAAAAACTTGGAACGTGATTGGCCGGACATTTTATAATTTTAATTCTGATTGGCTGGACATTTTCGGCCGTTCAGGTGTTTTCAAATCTGTAAGATCAATGGATGTGAATCGATGAGATTCGCTCACCCACACGGGTGAGAAAGGTCTCGATTGTGGTTGGTCGATAATTGTAATTTTTATATTACACTCCGTTTACGCAAAATTTTAAAATCTTACACCGTTGAATCTGGGGTTAAATTAAGTCTGGAAATGTTAACTTGACTATGGTAACAAAGCTGCGTAAATAGTAGGAAAGTGTGACTTTCCAAATTTATGTAGTTGCCGATAATTTAGATACCATAAATGTGGAGGTGAATTAGGGCAGTATATATGTAGAGAGATTTATTCGCGGATAATTGACATCGCTCAATATCTCCAAGCATATATTGCAAAAATGGAGCAAATATTTTAAAAATAAAAATAATGGTAAACTATTTTGACAAAAATAATGCTTTAATTACGTCTTTTTTAGATTTTCATATTTTAAGATTTATTTATTTCAGGAAATATATTGATTTTGCGACAAAGGGTTTGCTAGGACTGCTATAAATAGATTCGATTTAATTAACGCCATATTTAATTATTTTTTTTATAAAGTAAAAATATACTCAGGAACATAAGATCCTCGAATATACTGCTCGGGATAGGTATGTATAATTAGAAATAATCTCACCGTTTTCGAAAAGAAAATCACAACCTAGCTTTATTTTTATCTTTTTCTTTTTGCTGCAACCTAGCTTTCATCGTTCTGCCTCTCTTCTTCCCTTTCCTCTTGAACCCTAATTTTTCTTCTCCTCTGCAAGTCTTTTTCATCTCTAAAAATGAGTATATAAAAACTGAAATTAGGAAAAAAAGTTCACATACTCTCCACATCTATACATGCACCTACCGTGGTTATAAGCGTGAAATTTTTAGAATTTAAACTTAATTCATATTTTTTCCTTCTTCCTCCTCCTTTCATCTCTCTCTCTTGCTGCTTCTGCTTCCAAATGCATGTCTCCTTTTCTCATCGACGACAGTATAGATGTGTTTTTTTTTCCTTTGATTATTGTATGCTGATACATGTTTGTGATGATATTTTTCTCCCACTAATCTAAATCGTCTTCTCAATACAATATTAAATCTATTTCTTTTTTTCCGTTGGAATACAAGATAAAGGCAGGTTATTCGCGGGTTTGCTAGAGAAAATTGTCAGCTATTAGTATTTGTGATCAACAATTTTAAATCTTACGAAACTGTATTTGATTTTTATGGATTTTTTCAGGGAAGTTTTCCTTGAATTGAAATAGGAGTGTTCAGGTATATGAATCCAGGTAAAATCAATTTTCCTTTTGTTTTGCTTATTTGGTTGATTTTGATGTTTGGTTCTCTCTGTGTTTAGGTTTACTTATTTGGTTTGATTTTAATTTGCATAAATCTTTTATATTGTTATTGATTTACTTTATCATAATAATCATATTGCAGATATTGGGTTCTCTCTGATTTCCTTTCTCTTCTAAAATCCAGTTGAAGAAATCTGAGGAATTTTACATATTTTTTGCGTTGCCATCTCTCCCCCTAATTAAAATCTTCACGCAAGTATTTAAAAGGGTGCTTACTTTATTTGGTATAATTTATATTGATCGAAAAAAAAGTTGTTTGTTTGTTGGTTGATAAAGTTTGTCTATAACTAATTTGTAGATCAATTGGTAGATGAATGTACTTACTGAACCACAAACAACAATGCGGAGACACCAAATTGGAGGGTAGAGTTGGGTACCCTGGTGGTCTTCATAGGTTGTCGAACGCAATTGTCTATTTTGTTGTAGCTAATATTTGATGGACGTAATGGTACAACAAGGAACATAACATACTATCAATATATAGATGCTGAGTTGTGTTCGATGCACGACATTATCGAAGAGAATGGGTAAATTTAATTCAAATAGTTCGATGTTGAGTTGTTTGATTGCTTGCTTTTCTTATAAATTGCTGGCCATTTTTTGGCTATCTACAGATTTCATATTTTTTTATGTGGAAGGTGGAGGTCTATGTCGTGACAATGTCGTGGTATATAAATTCAGTGACTTAAAATACTCTCTAATGGTAGAACAAGACATGGTCTGCGAATAAATACTGATTTTGTTCATCTCCATTTCTGCCATTAGTGTAGAAGTCTATGTATTAAAGTTTTTTGTTGATGTGCTGACTTTGAAAAAAGGGGTTTTCTAGAACATGGATTATTCTGCCCCAGATTACTAAGGCTGCTTTATCTGAAATTTAGGTGCGATAGTTGGCATAGAAAAAACTGGTATTCCTAATTTTCTTTCTTATGGCATTGTATGTTCACATGATTATGGATTTTGTTTATTTCTTATTGCTTCATTTTAAAGATCATCATAACTTTTTTTTGCCATACGTGGGCTTTGTAATACATGTACATGAGTTCGTTCGAAAATTGGGAGTTTAAAGTTTCGGGAAAACTACAGTGGGCATATTTTTGGGCAAGAGTCTTAGTGCATTTTTAGATTCCTTCGATTCCTTAATGTAATTTTGTGAATTACTTGATAGTAATTTTGTCAGTTACTTGATAATTCTGAGATTTTATGTGGTTGGTATGAATTAGGGTAGTATAAATTCAGTGACTTGATAATTTAGGGTGATAAATTTGATGTGTTAATTTCAGGAGGTGGATCCTAATCTAGAGAATGATGATTTGCCAGATGTGTAAAGGATATGGATAGCTCTGTACCTGAGTTAGCATTGCTAAATAATGTTCTCTATGGTGCAGCTTGAACAGCCGCACCGTAAGCAACAACCTCATCTGGGTTGATGCTCTTGCAAAGCTTCTTTAATGAAGAAATCCGGCAACAACTACCCGCAGTAGATATGCAACAGCGTTAGTTCCTACCCTTTGTTGAGCGTGGGTAGAACTGATGCTGTCACATAGTCTATTCCAAATACATTCGATGCATCACCGTGCTGCGAAGGCTACAAAACCTGGACAACTGTGAGTGATTTCTGAATTCTCTTTGTGATTTTGCATGGTGGGATTTATAAGTCCTCTACTGTCTTCCGTCTTCTGATAGCTTCGATGTACCAACATATTGATTTGTATTGTGCTAACACGTACAGATCTTGAGAGGGTTACGACATAATCCAGTTAATAATGATTTAGGAGAGCATGGGCAACTTTTGTTAGCAGGTTAATGCAGGAGGGGCTGTCCAATATTTCATTTGCAGACTTGATTTAAAACGATTTCGATTCATATTGCTTAACTTTTGATTCAGTTAGATCCCCAGTTGCCTCATTTGTCAGTATAGTGCAGTTGCATTTGCAATGTATCCTTTTTACGGGCATCAAAGTTGGCAGTAGTTGCCAGGGAAATTGAAGTTGGCTACTTCCTAGCATGATTTCTTCGTTCTGTCTTACTTTTTTGTGCGTGACAGGAAGTGAATCGAATATAGTAGTATGCGCACCAGCTTAAGATGATGCGGATTATGGCTAAAAGAATATGCTAGAATATCTCGGCAGGGAGTTGTCAGATTCCATGGTGAAGGCAAATTTGTAATTAGGATAACCTGTTCGCCGTGAACAAATTTTCACTCCACTTTATGGTGATATCTTCGATAACATTAAGGCTAAGATTGGGGATAACTATTCTTCTGTTTTTTTCACCCTTAATTTTTGTTTTGATTTTGTGATTTTCAGTTGAGGGGTAAAGGGTTTAATATTTTTGGTTACATCGAAGTCTTCCTGGAAAGACTGTTCTTTGTAGCTGTATACACTCGATGGTAAGCAAAGGTTGAAACGCTAATCATGGTAAGCCGCAGATGAGGGTATTTAATAAATTTATGGTGATATGTACAGATGACTATAACCCTTTAATAGCCGCAGATGAGGGTATTTAATAAATTTATGGTGATGTGTACAGATGACTATAACCCTTTAATACAGACAAACAAACAAATGACTATAACCCTTTAATACAGATGACTATAACCCTTTAATACAGACAAACAAACAAATCTAAATTGCTGTCTTAGCTCAAATGGTAGAGCACATGGTGTTACCCATGTAAGTGTGGGTTCAACTCCCACAGATGGCATAGTTATTTGATTAACCTTAGGTGAGCTCATATAATTTGTTTCTTCCTGATAAGTGTTCCGGCTCAGTGCGCCTTTAATGTTAGTTTGGTATGCCTATGCAGGTGTACAGATCCAAAGTTGTTCAAACGCCAAATTGCTGAATGTTAAAAGGCTTATGAGTTTACTGCAACAAGATAGATTCAGGTACGGTAAATGAGTGGTTATGTTGATATTTAGCTTCTCTATTTTGTTTGCTATCATCAATGCAATGAGTAATGTTGAGGAAGTCTTTTTTATTTTCAATTTCCAAATACAGCAATATGAGATTATGTTTTTTCAAAATGTAGAATTCAAGGCCTAAACATTTTCTTTTTCTCGCAGACTTCCTTAGTTCCATTTCTTTGTCGATGTCATCAGAGGTTGCATCCGTCCTGCGAAAGCTGACTTCTTCTTTGCTGATTTTTCCATGGTTGACCGAATGTTTTTGCATTTAAGTTTTCATCTTTTTGTTTTGTTATTTTACTTCAACGTGTCATTTAACCCATGCTAAATGGTAGTGGTTTTCAAGTGGTATAATATGTACCTTTTTGTTTTTGATCTGCCTAATTTATGGTTGGTGTTGGTTGGTATTGGTAGCAGAAGAAATCCTAGGTAATTCCTGTGGAGGAAATCCCAAGTGTTCTCAGTGCAATGATCATATTTCCTCTTTTTTAGAATTTATTAGTTTGTTTTTTGATTCTGGAATTGGTATATTTTTGTCCAATTGCAATCATTTGTGTACTAGAGTTTAAAGCTAAAGCAAGTGATTTGAAAGGGCAACCTATTGAAAAACTTATGGTTCATACGTGTTCTCTAAAACCAGTTGTTTTGACTGGTGACCTAGCAGTTAGTAGTTAGAGGCTTAGAGTTTTCCTTTTCCTTAATGTTGATATTAGGTCATACTTTTAGAACCCGATTTACAAAATGGTTAGTGTTACCAACTGTTTCAAAATGGTCACAGTGTCGTATAACTTTACAGTTATCTCACTATTGCAGTTACTTTAGTCAGAGTATTACCTAATTGTCCCTTAGGTGAGGTG
>JAJJMA010010956.1:0-14548 GCA_023529015.1 Papaver nudicaule | reverse complement strand
GATCTGGGTTCTCTTGGCGGTGGGTTTTCTTTATCTTCTTCTCTTCTTCTTTCTTTATCTTCTTCTCTTCTCCTTTCTGCTAGATGTTTTCTTTCTCCTCCTGTATTAATTGGTTTTTTTTGTTGCTTAAGGATTAAAGTTTGCTAAAGGAGTCTGTTAAGGTGATTTCTCCTCTCTTTAGTTTTTAATTTATGTAATTTTGTGTTTATTAATTGGTTTTGTTTTGTAAATGATTCTGCTCCTGTTTTTAGTTTTGTTTTCCACATGAATCATTTGTTCAATTAATTGGTTTTGTTTTGTTTTTAGTTTTGTTTTAGTAAGATCCATAGATCTATTGCTGCAATCAGTAAGATCCATAGATTTGGGTTTTTAATTTGTTCTTCAGTAAGATCCATAGATCTGCTGTAACTTTGTAAAATGTAAATAGCTGGGTTGTGTTTGCATGCAAGGTAAAATAGATGTTCTTTCTATTTCTTTCCTTTGTTTCTCTAGTTATGTTTCTCTATTTTGCTTTTGTTCTGTTAATACCAAAACCACAGAGTTCATGTGAGTTCATGTGGTTTTGGTATTAAGAGAACTTTACTTGTGTGAATCTAAATGTGTTGTGGCTTGATGTTCTGTTAATACCAAAACCACAGAGTTCATGTGGGTTCAGGTGGTTTTGGTATTAAGAGAACTTTACTTGTGTGAATCTAAATGTCTAACTGTGGCTTGATGTTCTGTTAATACCAAAACCACAGAGTTCATGTGAGTTCATGTGGTTTTGGTATTAAGAGAACTTTACTTGTGTGAATCTAAATGTCTAACTGTGGCTTGATGTTCTGTTAATACCAAAAACCACAGAGTTCATGTGAGTTCAGGTGGTTTTGGTATTAAGAGAACTTTACTTGTGTGAATCTAAATGTGCTGTGGCTTGATGTTCTGTTAATACCAAAACCACAGAGTTCATGTGAGTTCATGTGGTTTTGGTATTAAGAGAACTTTACTTGTGTGAATCTAAATGTGATGTGGCTTGATGTTCTGTTAATACCAAAACCACAGAGTTCATGTGAGTTCAGGTGGTTTTGGTATTAAGAGAACTTTACTTGTGTGAATCTAAATGTCTAACTGTGGCTTGATGTTCTGTTAATACCAAAACCACAGAGTTCATGTGAGTTCATGTGGTTTTGGTATTAACAGAACTTTACTTGTGGTTTTATTTGTGTAAATCATAGAAAGTGTTTGATTCCTTGGAGATTTAGCTGAGCTTGAGTTGGTGATTCACTCTCTTATGTGTGAATTGATAGTTATTCAGTGTTATGGAATGACCAACTTACACATATGAGAGTGAATGTACCCACATATGTTGCTATTGCTCCTGAATCATATGACTTCCCTAGCTTTATGTAGCCTCTAGTAACTCAGACATGCTTTGTGTAGCCTCTAGTAACTCAGATAGCTTTGTAAGCAATTTGTATAAGGAACTCAGATGGCTTCTTCAAGTAACAAGGGTCCTTGTATTCCTGTTTCAGATAGCTAGTGTAGTAACTTACTGCTGCTGTTTGTACTTGCTGTTACTTGATAACTGAATGTGCTGTTGTGTGAATGGTTATAATACTCTTTATAATGCTCTTTGTAATGTTTGTGTGTTTAGATGGCTTCAAGCAACAAAGGACCGTCTATTCCTGTTGAAGATTCTTTTCCTGTTGAAGATTCTTCTGATGAAGATAATGATATACCAGAAGCCGTCATCTCAGCTTCAAGTAACAAAGGACCGTCTATTCCTGTTCACGATTCTTCTGATGAAGATAATGCTATACATGCACCTGTCGAGAGCATAGCCACAGCAACAGTTACAGCTACACCATCATCTCAGCTTGAAGTTGCAAAGCCTGCCAAAGCTTCCACCCGGAAGAAATCAGCTATTTGGGATCATTTTGTCCAGCGGCTAGATCTTAAGCCTCCAAAAGTTGAATGCAAGTATTGTAAGAGAAAGCGGGCATGGGGTGCCGATGCTAAAGGGGATTCTAACTCTCATGGAACAACAAACCTGAACCACCATATCAAGAAAAGGAAGTGTCCTAACTACACTCCAGCTGGACAACAGAAGTTAACCTATCAAGTAAGTGAGGATGGTGAAACTCATTCTGTTGTCAATCACTCATTTGATCAAGAAGCATGCAGAGCTTCCCTTGCCAGAATGATCATTAAAGATGAATTACCATTTATGCATGTACAAGGTGAAGGGTTCTTAGAATATAGTAAACAACTAGAACCTAGGTTTGTAGTTCCTTCTCGTTTTACTGTAGGTAGAGATTGCTTTAAGTTGTATTTGAGTGAGTATAAGAAGTTGAAGGCAGATTTTAAGAAGTATGGCAGACGTTTCTGTCTCACCACTGATACTTGGACTGCAGTTACAAATGTGAGCTACATGGTTTTGACAGGGCACTATATTGATGAGAATTGGGTGTTGAAGAAGAGGATATTGAATTTTGTACCTGTCACAGATTATACTGGCTTAGAATTAGGCAAAACAGTTGCAGCTTGTCTAGTACAGTGGGGGATTGAAAGGGTATTCACATTGACAGTTGATAATGTGAATTCTAATAATGAGACTGTGGAGCATTTACAGAAGAGAGTTGTGGGTTGGAAGGCTGCTATTTTGGGAGGAGAGCATATGCATCTTAGATGTTCAGCTCATATCCTTGCCTTAGTGGTGAAAGATGGCATGGAGTTGTATAATCACAAAGTTTGTTAGAGGGTCAGGAGAAAGACTAAAAAAGTTCAAAGAATGTGATGATCAAAGGAAGATCAAAATCACAAAGTTTCTTAGCTTGGATTGTGAGACTAGGTGGAATTCTACATATCATATGTTGTCTGCAGCTGAAAGATATGAGGAGGCATTCTACCATTTTGAAGAATCAGGGTATGCTTACAAGTTTCTTGCTCCTCCTAAACCACCAATCAAAGGCAAAGGAAGAACAACAACACCAGCAGTACCAGCAGAACCAGCAATTCCTAAGGTATGGCCTATTGCTTCTGATTGGGAAATTGCTAGAGCATTTGTTGGTTTGCTTATAAAGTTTTATGATGCAACATTGAAATTTTCTGGAAGTTTATATGTTACTTCTAATCTGTTCCTTGATGAAATAATTGGTATTAATGATATATTGCAACAATGGGTTAGAAGTGATAGTATTTTGTTGGCTGACATGGCTGATTGGATGGTGCTTAAGTATGAGAAGTATTGGGCAGTGGAGAAAATCAACAAAATGTTATATGTTGATGTAGTCTTTGACCCAAGACGCAAGGAGGCTTATCTTAGATGGGCATTGAAAGAGTTGCTGAAAGGGAATCCTATTACAGCTGAGAAAGAGTTGCATGAGATGATGATTACTGTTCGGGGTATTCTAACTTCTTTGTTTGATGAGTATGCAGCATTATACAAAGGGGATTCCACAATTTCAAGAACTTCATATTGTCTTCCTTCTGTCTCACAAGAACCTAATGATCCAATCAAAAGGTTTGTTGAGTCTGAAAAGCAACAAGAAACAGAAGAGGGCAAAACAGAGCTTGATGTTTATTTGGCTGATAAACGAGAGGACTTCAATGAAGATTTTGATATTCTTAATTGGTGGAAGGTTAACTCTTCCAGGTACAAGATCTTGTCCATGATTGCTCGAGATGTGCTTGCTATGCAAGTATCAACAGTTGCATCAGAATCAGCTTTCTCCACTGGTGGTCGTGTTCTTAATGAGTTCAGAAGTTCCCTGCTGCCCAAAACAGTGCAAGCACTGATCTGTGGTCAAAATTGGCTGAAAGACAAACCAACAGTTGATCTTGAGGAGCTGTTACAGGGGATTGAACAAATCGATGAAGGTAATTCTCAACACCTTGCTTCTGTCAGTTCTGAATCTGTTTGTGTGATTAAAGATTATAGTCTGACTCTTGGGTGTTTCTCTGTTTTGCAGATGCTGCAGATATCTTGGGGGAAATTCCAGACATATGCATTGTGGAATGAATGACTTGACTCTTGGGTGTTTTTCTGTTTTCCATGTTACTCAGCATTGCTGCTAAAGACTATTGTTTTTGTTTCTGACTTATGTTATTTGTAGTACTCTTATTTGTAATTTTTTGTTTTTTTTTTCTTTTTTTTTTCCTGAAAACCGCGGATAATCCGCACCCAATCCGCAATATCCGCAAATCCGCGGATCACAAATCCGCGGGTGATGGGTGTGGACACGGTTCCAATTCCTAATCCGCACCATTTGACGGATTGGGTGCGGATGACCCCTAATCCGCATCCGTGCATCCGTTGCTCACCCCTACCACAACTTTTTATTGGCCGAGAAAGGGAGTTTGGGAGGGAGGCATTGTGAGAAGGACACTTGGCCTCTTTTGATTGGTTGAAAAACAATTACACTCCGTTTACACTTTTTTATAATTTCACCCACATTAGTAACGTACACCTACTTTACCTAACTCAAATTTGGACCAATTAATATTTGACAAATATATCTTAAACTAACACCGTTAAAAAATAGGTTACCTATTTTAAGCTCGGCCTCCTATTTGGTCTTTTCACACACACCCCGGAGCCTGTTTCGGTCTTTTCGCTTAAAATTAGATTTTTTTTGTGTCGTGCAAAAGAGTTCCCTCATTCTCTTTGCAATTTGCTTCCTAATTCCTATTTTAAGTTTTGATTCTTTGCTAGGTGAGAATTCCGTTTTTGTAGGCATGCACTAAAATCTCTAATATGTAGAGGGCTTCTCCGATTAGATTAATTATGGAATTTGATTTAGGGCTATGAATTCGAATACCGATTGATTTTGGAATTATCAGCAAGAGGAAGTGAAGAAGTTGCAGAGATTGTCAAGGTTATACAGTGGAGCAACAATGGACACCTCTAAAGAAGATGGCCTTAATTTACTCGAACGTGCTTCCGAGCAACTCGAGGGAAACGGATGACAAAGTTGCTTGATGAAGAACTTGAAGAGGATGAATTGTTTTGGAATCAGGATGCCCTTAAAGAGGAAGAAGATGATGTTAATTATAAAGAAGGAGAGGATGATGTTGATGTGTTCGATAGTGATTTTGATGAAGACGAACCTGAACCAGATGAGGAGGGAGTCAATGATGCAGATGTAAGGGAGAAACCAAAGAAGAAATTGATGCCTCCTGGAGGAAAAACATTGGCGAAAAGAATTAACTTATTTCCTGGGAAAACTATGAGGAAGAAAACAACCAAGAAGAAGTCCCTCTCACAATTGGAAAAATCTTCGGAAGATGAAGACTCTCCTAGGAAGCATCAGACCACACCAGAACATCATGATGTCCATGATGATATAGAAGGTGGTGAGAGAACAGTGAGGAAGTCTACGAGAACTTCAGTTGTTGTGAGACAAGCTGAAAGAGAAGCAATAGTGCAGCAATGCAAGCAACATCAAAGCCGATTAAAAGGAAGAAAGAAGCTGTAGAAAAGCGAATGACCCAGGAAGAAATGCTTCTAGAAGCAGCCCAAACTGAAATCATGAGAAGTTAAGAAACTAAAAACTTGGAGCGCGTTTTGGCAAGGGGAAAGAAGTTAAGAAACGAGCAGTATAGCTGGCAAATCCCTGATTTTGATCTCAACCCTGGCCATGCATACTAAAATGGGCCGTGAGCAATTGTGTGCATACGCTAATTAAGCTGTTGATCTTAAAGAAAACCTCAAACCAGCAACATTACGTATATATACAAGCGACAATGCACTTTACTTGCAAGCAAGATTGGCTTAACCCACCTTGCCCTGAATTAACTGATACCTCATCATGTGAAATTGAATTCGACCCACTAGCGATCGAGAATATAACAGCTGCGGCAAATTTGAAATGTTAGTGAACCCTTCTTGAACAGCTAAGCTTCCGAAGACAATAGGCTCTATGGGGAAGATTGGCATGAAAATAGAGGCTCCAGGAAAAGAAGCATACACACACCATGAGAAAGAGTACTAAAAAAGAGCTAACAGAAACAGCTCGCTAAATCAGTACTGCAACACCCACTGGTTGTACTTAATATGTCGGTTTTACAAGTAATAGCTTTAGTTTTTTCTTCAATTTGAAGAGGCGGGCAGTTAATAGGCACCTGCTTTACTTTTTTTTTGTTTTTTGATTGAACTAGAAGTTTTATTTGAAAATGAATGTTTGCAATTTAATTATGTTTTTGTGAAATTTTAAGTATCACTTTTTTAGTGGATACCATTGATATAAAAAAAAAAACAAACAAACAAACAAACAAATTATGTATTTACTGGAACTTCGTATGAAACTTATGTATTCATACTTTATGCTAGAAGGAATCAATTTCGGTGCATTTTTGAATCATTGTGATGCTACATTGCACATGACTTTTAGTTATCAGTAACTTTATCATGCTATGCAATCATCTTCATTTGAATTATCAGGCCACAATATTTTTTTGGTGTGGACGCTCTTTTGTGGGAGTGCAAGACATGGTTAACTAAGGCAACAACAATCAAGTGGCTTTCTTCAATGCATATGGCAACTCGCAGTAGAAAACCTAAAATTTTTGTCGGTGTTTTTCTTTTAATTTATCATACTACTATGGACTATGGAGATGCATGCAAGTGAGCGGATTCACTTATTAATATCGTTTTATTTTGATCAATAGATGGTAAATTGAATTTCACCATTAGTCTCTTAAATTTTGTGTAATATCTGATGTATGTTGGTCATGCGGCACAACTATCGAGAGAATAGATTACATCTTTCAATTCACAAGCAATGACCGGGTTAAGAGACGAGGCGATGTGGTGTTGGTTAGCTATTCTCCCATATCTTTAAGTGTATGGATTATGGCATTTGATAAGAAGTAGAGGTGTTTATAGTAATGGATAATAAGTAGTTTTTTTTGATAAGTGCATAGTCCTCACCCATCTATATAAAAATTAACTAAAAGATTGAGCACACTGGCCTACGTCGCCGACTCGACTAGACCAACCATACACTTTGATACTCGACCAATTCAACACCGGACCAGTCAATAACTTACAAAAATTAACAAAAAAATCAAACAACGGCGTATCGCGCCGATAACAAACTCAGCCGACAGTCAGGATCGCAAGTTGCGGCTTATTTGACTCGACCAATTAAACATCAGGCCCGTAAGCTTAGGCTTATAAATAACAACGGGGTTGTAGCCGCGCCTAATTTGATCCGTCCAACTCAACTAATTTGACACAACCAATTTAACACCGACACCATATGTCCCGATTAACGTATTGTCGCAATTCTCAGGGCGTAGACCACAACGATCTGTCAAAATCAACAAATAGGTTATTTCGACGTTATTTTGTCACCCTCGAGAAAATCGTAAATGTACACGATTAAAAAGCCGAGAAACACCACTGAGGTGGCCTATGTCTGCCCCTTTATTTTCTAATCCACGGTCGGGAACGCTGATTTGACCCATCCGACCAACACCGGTCATTTTATAAAAATTAGATCTTGATCGTCTTCATAAAAATTAACAAAATGGTTGAGCAACGGCCTAAGACACCGAATAAACCTTAACCTTTCATTTGTGACCAACTCAAAATTTTGATCCAAGTACGGGATCGTTGATCCAACTCTAATTTGACTCGGCCAACTCAATACCGGCTTATAAAAATTAATTTTATCAACATTTTCATCCACGGCCGGAATCATAGTCCAACTAATATGACTAGAGCAACTAAACACCATCTTATAAAGATTAACAAAAAGGTTCAGCAATGACCTACGGTGCCAAACCGTCAACTAAACACCATCACTCTTTACAAAATTCTCTTCGTTTTCATCACTATCGACATCTTTTTCACTTGCGTCTTCTTCTTCAATTTGATTTTCATCTTTTATATAGACGGAGTTGTCATACTCCTTAATTTTCTCACTGGGTAGTTAGCACATTTTCTATCACTACGAGGCTCATATTCAGGAGATGGTATAGTGTGGATGGATTATCTGTGACTATCACTTGATGTCTCGATCAGTTTCTTTACCGGATCATATAGTTCCTCTAACCATTTTCAACGCACTAGCCATGGAAAAAAAACATCCAGTGAGTAGTGGCACCCCTATGCATAAGAAGAAACTGTAGCAATAAAACCATGATCTAAGATCTTTAGCAATCAATTTTTGAAAAAAAAAATTGTATGGTGAACGATAATCATGTAACATAGACAAACCTTTCGTAATATCACAATATCTGGTTAATAACAACCTAAAAATCCTGGATGACATTTTGAATTGATTAAGACTCATGTTCTTACATACACAATACTGTATGTCCTTGAGGAAGAAAAGCAGGTGTAACACTAAATAAATAAGTTTAAATATCTATCTATAATCGGTTCCCCAACTCCACCATATAACAGATGAGATTATTTATATATAATTCATGGCTAAAAACATATTCATACTTCACCTTATAGTGCAAAAAAAATCATAAACTAACTTAATAAAATAAAGTTTAAGTATTGACCTACGATACACTCATAGGAAACTCAATAAAATAAAGTTCAAGTATCGACCTATAATACATGGGTGTCCAATTCTCACCTATAATACACGGATACCCTGTTCTCACCTATAATACATATGGGTAACTAATTCCATAAAATTAATAAGGGTGATGTATATCACCTCTAATACACGTACCCAACTTCCACCCTATAATACAAATGACTATCTAACAATTCATGAGTAAACATATCACCCTATAGTGGAAGGTATCACCCTATAACTCATGGGGACTCATAAAATAAAACACACATGTACCGAACTCTAATTATCATTGCATGATTGAACTCTAAATATATAGTCTCTCAAACTAATTTACCTTATAGTGCATCGGATCATTTTATAATCATGGGCACCCATAAACTGGCCAACTCAATGAAAAAAGTTTAAGTATATATGTATCCGTTATGCACTCTTACCGTATAATATTTTCAAAAAGGAAGAATTTATTAGATGAAGAATATACAAACGTTACAATATATACAATGAGAAGAAAAATAAAACTTAGGGTAAAAAAAAAAAGTCACAATCTAAAACACACAGAGAAAGATTGACATGTAATGGGTAACTCGCTACCTTTGTCCAACAAAGTAGCTAGCAGAGTACCCACCCTTTAATTCAAATCATCGTTGTTTTTAAAGTAAGTATAGTCTTTTCAAAAGTAAGATTATTGTTTTAATGATATATACGGGAGCATCGTATAATTCATGCGAACATATAGTATATTCATTATGAATTATCCACCTTATACTCATCCTATAATTCACTCAATAACTCACTCAATGGTTATACTTTAAATATCCACCTAGATACACGGGTATCCAATGATCGTCCTATAATATATCGGTATCAAACTCTCACAATATAATACCCGGACTCATTATGGGTAAACACATATTCATTCACAAGTCCTTCAAAAAAAATCATTAACAAGGTACGAGTAACTACGCCCGGTGCGTAGCACGGGCTCAAATCTAGTCCCATAAGAAGAATAATCTAACAATGAAGATACCTTTCTTAAAAAAAAAACCTAACAACGAAGAGGAATACATATCTATCCGAAAATACCCTTACTTAACAAAATAGAGCGTTAATCAGTTATTAAAAGAAGGGACAGATGGCGGTTCCCTATTGGTCCTCCATGGCCCCATCTAAAAACGCCCCCATCAAAAATATTCTCCAAATTGCGTTCAAGTTATACATTCCCTTGGAAAGTATTTAGGTGCCAGCAGACTCCTGATGTAATAAATGATGTCCGAGTAAAACATTGTCAACAAGGGCGTTCTAGGTTGAATTCATAGAATAGACCACGCTTTTCGTGGAAGTTGAACTCCCATTAGACTTATTTAGAAGAAGGTGAGAAATAATTGTTTTCCAAAATAATTCTCATCCATACAACCTTGAGCAACTCATAAGTAGATGTTGAACTAGAGTAATCGGAGGTCTTTTGATATTATAATATATATGTTTGAGAGAAAAAATCATAATGTGAGTGTCGTTATTGTTGTTGATCATGGACATCTGAAGCCATGATTTGATTTTGTGGTGGTTATCTTGGGACGGCGTAAGGCAAAGGAAGAGAGTAAAAGGAAGATTTGAGATTGAGAGAAATAAAACCCTAGATGGATAACACACAAGTTTAAATAGTTTTTATAACACTCTTGTTACATCACTAGTATAGATATACGGGCCCATAGCATTTGCTAGTTTACTTTATGGAAAACCCATGAAAGCCCGGTTCGAGATGTCTGTGCCAATAAAGGGTGTAACATGATTGATACGTTGCCGACACCCCTACAAACTTGCAATTCTAACAGGTTCAGCTTTTGCAAGGATGAACATGAACCACCCAAAGATATACTCCCTCCGTCTCACAGCTACTTTTTTTTTTATTTTTACCTAAAGATAGACTAAAATAAAAAAAATGAAGTAACTCAATTAATATGGGACGGAGATAGTATTACATACATGTAGGCTCTATCATTTTTTTTTTTTTGATAACTGATAAATTTTATTAATAAGCTTACTGATTAACATGAACTGTTGCCTTTTCCTCCAAAGCTAATAACCAAGGGAAGAAATGACTAGTTTGCTCGAAATTTAAAGACTCAGTTCGACAACGTTTGGAAATGGTATCAGCAAATGAGTTACCATCCCTCTTAACAAAAGAAATTGAACAAGAAATAAAAGACTTCATGAGGAGCTGAATATCACGAATGAATCTTCTGTTCTCCCACCGTACTAAAGGAGTGTGTTCTTTAATTGACTTTACGACCATTTCTGCATCGGCCTCGAACTGTATAGTTGTAAGCTTTAGCCTTAATGCCCATTCCATCGCTTCCTTTATTGCTCTACACTCCACTTCCTCTGCATCTACTCCTTCCTCATAGGCGCACCCTTTTGCTGCTGTGATGCAACCTGCAGAACAACGCACAATTAGACCTATGCCAACATTTTGAGTATCAAGATCAAAACTAGCATCTATGTTCATTTTTGGGACACCAGCAGGAGGTGGAATCCAAGTTGCTATGGTTTCTGATTGAACAGGTTGAAGCACTGAAGCTTGACCAGAAGCTATGAAGTTATGAAGATGAAATAATGCTCTTCTGGCCGTTGTAGTAGGCTGCAATTTTTTGTCCTGGTAATGATTTTCACAGCGTTCTTTCCATATAATCCATGCGCCCACCATCTGTCTCAGAACCCAATTGAAATGTTCTTCATTGCTGAAGTCGTAACTGCCAGTGAACCATGATGAAAACCACTGTTGTACTGAGCAGTGGTTTTCATCATGGTTCTCTTTAAACAGTAGAAGACCCAAAACGCAACTATGGTTGTAAAGTTGTGACCCATAGTTTAAACAGCCCAACCAAAAGTGAGATCATGAATTGTGACATGAATTGATGCAGTAGTTTGCCAACAGCTAGCTAGGGGTCCAAGTTCAGCCATGTGAACTAGATTGGAACAAAAGAAAATAAATGCTATTGGACCGAAAAAAGAAGAAGAAAATAACTGGATTTTTTTGGCTTCATGGACCATTCCAATGTTAACCTCTCATCACCAACAGAACTTATCCCCTTGAAAGACTTTCTGTACTGACTGATCTTTCTACCACACATCTCATATCTTCCTCATCACACTGCAGAGCAGTTTTATTAATCCTCTTCTTCTTTGCCAATTCTAATAGTTATTCCATTGAATAAAATTGATGATGGTGAGGAGAAGCAGGACTGTATTATCCCCTTGCTGGGTTGTAGTACATTCATTTCTTCTGCTGCTAATTCAGTTGGGTGTCACGCATGCATCGCCAGAGGAACCCAGTGTGTTTCCTGAAAGCATCCGATTTGACACAGGAGGGTTAAGCAGGGAGAGTTTTCCAAAGGATTTTGTGTTTGGAACCGCAACTTCAGCTTATCAAGTTGAAGGAATGGCAAAGAAAGATGGCAGAGGACTGAGTATTTGGGACGTCTTTGTTGCAATTCCTGGTAACATTCCAAACAATGCTACGGCAGATGTCGCTGTGGATCAGTATCACCGCTACAAAGATGATGTGGATATCATGAAAAATCTCAACTTCGACGCATACCGTTTCTCCATCTCATGGTCTAGGATCTTTCCAAGTGGAGCTGGGAAGGTGAATTGGAAAGGTGTTGCTTATTACAACAGGTTGATCGATTACTTGCTCAAACAAGGCATCACTCCATATGCAAATTTGTACCACTACGATCTTCCGTACGCACTTGAGAAGAAGTATAAAGGGCTATTAAGCAGCAGTGTTGTGAAAGATTATGCAGATTATGCTGATTTCTGTTTCAAGACGTTCGGGGATAGAGTGAAAAACTGGATGACGTTCAATGAACCGAGAGTGATTGCTGCCTTGGGTTACGACAACGGATTATTCGCTCCTGCGAGGTGCTCTAAACCATTTGGAAACTGCACACAAGGGGATTCGTCGACTGAACCATACATTGTCGCACATCATCTCCTATTGTCTCATGCTGCTGCAGTGCAGAGGTACCGCGAAAAGCATCAGGAGAAACAGAAAGGACGGATCGGAATTCTCCTGGATTTTACATGGTATGAACCCCTTACGGATTCAAAAGCAGACCACCGAGCTGCTCAGAGAGCAAGAGACTTTCATCTTGGATGGTTTCTTCACCCGATTGTATACGGCGAGTACCCAAAATCAATGCAAAGGATTGTCGCATCCAGACTCCCCAAGTTCACCAAGTCAGAAATCAACATGGTGAAAGGCTCAATTGATTTTCTAGGAGTTAATGAATACACTACGTATTACGTGTACGATAAGCATTTAAGCAAGAACCAGGTCAGAGGCTATCAATTAGAAACGCACGCTGGATTCGCCTATGAGCGTAATGGAGTGCCCATCGGACAACCAGCAAACTCCAAGTGGCTCTACGAAGTTCCCTGGGGTATTTACAAAGCTCTGACCTATGTTAAGGAGCATTACGGAAACCCGAACGTAATTCTTTCAGAGAACGGCATGGACGATCCCGGGAATGTTACTCTTCCTGAGGCGTTACATGACACCAGAAGAATGAATTTTTACAAGACATATTTAATTCAAGTCAAGAAAGCAATTGACCATGGAGCCAACGTTACTGGCTACTTCGCGTGGTCGTTGCTCGACAACTTCGAATGGAAATCGGCTTACACATCAAGGTTTGGTATCGTGTATGTCGACTACGATAACCTGAAAAGGTATCCGAAGATGTTGGCTTATTGGTTCAAGACGCTACTTAGTCGAAAGAAGCATTGAAGTACTTCGATGCTGGTTTCTTCGACACTTGCAATGTGACATTTCTGATACCTTGCTTGTAATCCTTTAACAGACTATTATATTGTTTGTAAGCGGGCAATTGCCAGGATGAAAATAAAGAATAAGGTTTTGGTTAGGTACCAAAATTGTTGCTGTTTCATAATTAAGGGACTCACATTTTCGATGAATATGTACTGTAAGCATGGTTACTTAGGAGTTAACAGGTACAAATCGGTAAGACAGCAATATATGTTAGTGAGAATGAAACAACAGGAGATAATTTGGATATACATCTAGGATTTGATTATACACATTGTCCACGTTTTTGTCCTGTAACAATGCCATAGTGAAGGCCTATACCGTTTGATAACATGTAATTCCATCGCATTAGTACTTTATTCCATGGAATGTTTTTCATCATTTGGTTACAAATCTTGATTCCAGGAATTGTGGGCCCATTTTTCAAAAAGAGTGGTCTAAACTCTAAAGTGTATTTTCAACTTAATTTCATGGAAAATCTTTCCCACCCTCTTCCTTGGAATTGTTTCCATGGATTGTACTTTTATTCCCTAGTATCAATTACAGGGCCGTCTCTGAGATTTGGATGACCCTGTGCGAAAGAGCTCGAAACGCCCTTTGAAGCCAAAAAAATAAAATAAAATTGCACATAAATAAATGAAAAATCCATTTTAATACTGAAAAGAATGTATGACCCAAATTTTTATTACATAGTCAAATTGTAGCATAAAAGGGTAAAAAACATTGAAAAGTTGGGTTCTATTGCATCCGAATGAAAGCAAACACATCTAATAATACTGATAGAAAAAAAAATCTTAACACTAAGCTAGCTTCACAAACAAATTAAAGAATAACCATCGACTAGTTCTCTTTACTTCCTGTGATACTGCTTTTCCCGCTCTAGGTAGTTCTGTTCATACCTACGTTAAAGCAAAAAAAACAACAACAACTTAGGCATACAAAATTGTACAAAAATGATGTTCCAAACAGTAAATGATTTGAGCCAGACCAGTGGCTAAATCTACACAAATTAAATTTTCTATGTCATTTCTCTATTCCAACCTATTGTATTGGGGAAGTGATTGTTTAAGTTAGTGCAAACTAAATGACACTGCGTCAAAGTAAAATGAACATGCATTAGTATGATTTACTGAGTGTTGCTGGTAAGAAAAAACAAGTATCAAATCACGCATTGAAATCGCAAACAAAACAAGTA
>JAJJMA010010945.1:7566-25247 GCA_023529015.1 Papaver nudicaule | reverse complement strand
CGAGTTTTTTGTTACTCTTCTCATCATATTCTCCATGGTAAAGTTGCATAACGTCGCAATCGTTTTTACCGATAAAAAGAAGATTTACCTTTTGCTCGCGCTTAATATGACGCAGTAGATTTCTCCAGGTTTTGCATACTTCCTTGCACTGTATCATATATTCAAAAGGCAAGCGAGTAAGTATATGCAGAATGATTTCATGAGGAAGATGATTCAGCAGCATCATTGTTCTTTTGCTCCCTCTGAATTCCATACCCTAGTTTCTGCACTCTTAAGTGTCTAACCTTTGTTTTGAATCGTACACGGCAGAATGTCCTTGGTATAATTAGGCTCTTGCAAATCTTATATATACTTGATGTTTTACGAGTTAGTATTCTAGGCAAACTCCTCTAATTAGAGAAGTTTCTTTAGATCAAAGTTCCACCATCCATATTTGGAATTCGTGCCAAACTCAAGACTAACCTCTGCAGTGAAAACTAAACTGTAATCGCCGAATGTTTATTATAACCGCAGGACCTGAACTCGCTCATACAATGTAGGACTATCCTCAACATTAACTGGAGTCAGCTTACCGTTAATTAACCGCATGATCATAGCTTTCCTATTCTTACCGTTCGGCCAATTCTCAACATCAACTAGTGGCAGGTCAGGAAGTAGTGCTGTTAATGAAACACCACTCTTCATGTACGGAATTACTTGAAGATTTTGGAATCTCACATCCGCTGATTTTTCTTCTATAGTAGCAGTTTTGGGGTCATAACGACAAAGAACGCTTCGGTCAAGCCACATCAGAACTTTATTTTCTTCTGTCATGAGTGCAAATTGATGGTAGAAGTTTTTCGAATGGATAGCAAATTCAGTACTCCAGTGCTCTTTAACGGTGTAACCATCATTAGTTTCCTTGATTCCTTCAATAACCATATATCAGTAGTACTAGTGCAACTTCCACGCTGAAGAACAACTGATAAATACCCTCCTAACCGCAGTAACTGGTGAGGGTAAGCGTTATTATCGTTTTTCTGGAGAAGAGGTGGTATCGGAATGGACCGGAGCTTCTCATCTGCTAAATCAAAAGCTACAATCTCTAATCCCGTCTCGGCCATCCAATGAAGAGCTCCATTGGAAAGAATTTAGAATTCCTTGTGATTTCCTCAGATAATGCGAGGTTATACCTTTGTTTCTCCATCCACCTTTGTCCCCAAGAGTGTATACATAGACTTGTCCTACGCAAAATCTACTGTCGATTTTATAGTAAATTCTGACAATCCTGTACTCATTAGTTGCATAAAGATAACCAAATCCACTCATCGATAGTCTATAGATCATTCTGTGCACGTTTTGGTAGACCTAATTTGGGAATGCGGACGGTTTCACGAGTGAAAGGATTACAAATATACAGTAGATAGGATCATTGACATTGTTGTTAGTTTCGTGAAAACAAACCAAACCCCTGTGAGAGCTAACCATGAAACTATCACTATTGTAGTTGATATAAGGACAACTAAGTGGTGTAAGGCTGTTTACTATGGATGAGAGAGGAATCATCCCAACAGTGCAAATCCAGTGCCCCTCCCGGACGCCTGTTTACTATGGAGGTACCCATAGAGCGAGGAAAGCTTTCTCGCTCAGCGAGGAAAGCTATATCGCTGCACCTGAGCGAGGAAAGCTTTCTCGCTTGACCGGTCAAAACCAGTCAAAGCGATATAGCTTTCCTCGCTTTCCAGAAAACTCCATAAATCCGAAACCCTCGTTTTCTCCTCCTCCTCTTCTTCTATCTTCTTCTTCTTTCTTCCTCCTCCATTGTTTTAACCTGTTCTCTGCTAGAGTTCGAAAAATTGAGATAAAATTAAGGTTTTTTTTTAAATCGAAGGAACGGGTACGTCCGAAAAGGTTTGGTGATTAAAAGGGAGGTTCTAGAATTTGGTTTCGTCTGTAAAAATGGCAGCGGTATGTTCTTAATTTTTGGATGAAATTTTTGGTTTTTTTTACATGAATCTGATCTATAATTACAAATATAATTGTTTGGGTTTTATGGAATGATTTGTGTGATGATAAATGTCCAATAATTTGAGTTTTATCGAAATTAAATTTTGCTATGATGTGATAATTGTTTGGGGTTTTATGGAATGATTTGTGTGATGATAAATGTCCAATAATTTGAGTTTTATCGAAATTAAATTTTGCTATGATGTGATAATAGGATATTTTTCTTAGGCGATAGAGGATGTATCGCTAGAAATGTAATTGGTTGTAGTATTCTTTTATGTTGAATGAATTATTATGTTGAATGTGATGATATACGGCTTAGGTTGAATTTGAATAATTTGTTCCTAGGCGTTAGGAGTTGGCTCGCTAGAGATGTTGAAATTGGTTGTAGTATTCTTGCGGCTTATGTTGAATGTGTTTGCATGTGTGTTTGTTGCCTTTGCGGCATATGGTGAATGTGTTACAACATGTCGATTGCTTTTATTAATTGTGTATTCGTATATTTTAGGGAATGTTTATCGGGGATCCGTTATCGTTTAAAGGCATGAATCATCGGTGTAGTGATGACATGACCAAGGTTCGTTCTCCCCAATTTAAAACCAATTGGACCCAGCTTTCTGAGTTATACAACATAGTCGTTAAAGATAACGACAGAGCGCAACATATATTAGACAATTGTGGGTTTCGGCTATGTTCAATGTAAAGCTTTTGAATGCTGACAACCAGACGTCAGAGGTTATAATGGAGCGGTGGTTTAAGAAAACCAAGACTTTCCATTTTCCTGAATTCGAAATTGGTCTTACTCCACTAGATTTTGTAAGGATCACAGGGATAGCAATAGGAGGGGGTAGGTTAAAACCGGAATGCAATACTGTAAGCAAAGCCGACAAGGTTTTGTATGATGAGGAGTGGTTTTCGGGCGCCAGGGCTTGGCGTGATGAACTTGAGCAACGTCGGATCGCGGCTTTGCAGGCGAACCCAGATTTGGTGATTAAACCGGTGCCAGCATGGGGAACCGAAAAACCCGATGTAATGAGTGGGCATATAGTTCGTTACATACAAGGGCGAAAAGGCATGGATAACAATCCAATCGCTGACGAGTTAACCAGAATGTTTTTATTCTGGTGCATTGGTAGATGGTTGGTCGGAGACACAACTACAAGGCTAAAGAAAGGGTGGCTACGCTGTTTGGTAGACTTGGATAATGTTGGCAACTACGACTGGGGGTGGGCTGCATTGGGAAATTTGTATGAACAACTAGATAAGTGGAGTAGCAGAGTGTCAGATGACATGGGAGGTATGTGGATGATACTCGAGTACTGGTACTACTTCTACTTTCGCAACTGCCAGCCCTTACCTAAACGCTCTGCGAATTTGGCACCCGAGTTGGCAAGGCGTGCGCCATTACCCGCCCTTGCATTGTTTGACAAAACAAACATTGACCCGACCGAACAAGTTCAGCTAGATAGGCATAGTCTTTATACCACTAGACAGAATATCGATTCTCGAACCGCCAGCACCGTAGAATGGCAACCGTGGATTATGGACGCTCACTGCGGGGACCCTATGGTAGTAGAGGCCAGAAGGGTGTCAGGTTATTTATCCTATCATTTGAATTCCATGATTGTTGTTTGGTTTTTGTCTGGATAATTATCTTACACTTCCTACCTTATTTTTTTCCAGGTTTAAGAATTCAGTTTCAAAACAGTCATTACCTCCCTGAACGGTGTTGGCGGCAGGTGACGGGTGACATAGTTATTCCTACTTACCTCCCAAATGAGGACTCCCCGATTCAGGACGGCGAGGAAGTGATTGCGTTGTCCCATTATTTGCCTGTCCCTCCCGATCATTACCTCAAGTGGTGGACAAGCAAAAGCGTCGGAAAGTATTTGCCTTTGGTTCAGCATGCGAGGAACAAGGATGAGTTTGGTGTTGCCAACAGAGGCAGAGCCAGCATGCCTTACGGGACTCAGCCTGACCTCTACTCTCGCTCCAGTCAGTACACGCCCCAACCTGAGGTATACTGTGACCTACCTGAATTTTTTGATACTTTTCACGTATACAGAAATGGCAGAGACATCACGATACCTCTAGGCTGCATTGAACCAATCCCTTATGATCCCACTGAAATCAACAGATCACCGGTAATTTTTTTTTAAACAAGCATTGGTGATATTTAAAATATTTTGAAGTTACCTTTATTTTGTTGTGTCTTAAAATCTTTTAATGGGTTTTTTTAGGACGAATTGCTTAGCCACATTTTTAAGCAACAAGCGTATATCAACTCAATGAGGGCAACTATGTATGATGTGACAAAAGGTTGGGAGCAAGGGAGTAGCTCTTCAAACTCCGATTTTGAACGCAGCAACCCCGACACATCTCCAAACATCCAAACACAACCCTCTCAGGTGCCTAACACAGGGAACCTTTTTGGACTGAGTCTCGGAATGAACACGGGAGCATGTCCGCATCCAACGTATGGTGGGGGCGCATCCTCGAGTTCACAAGGTGCGTATGCAAATTCCAACATGGATGTGGATCTTAACCAGTCAAGCCTTCCAATGGAACAACAGTGGGATCACGGTCTAGAAGACATGGATACAACCGTGCCGGATACTCAATCTTTTCTTCCTCGGTCGTGGCGAAGTTAGATGATTAAACTTTAACATCTCTGTAAATAGTTGTAGTGTGTTTCTGGATGTTTAAAATATAAGTGTCACTTTTTAAATATTTAATTGTCTTTAAGTTGTGGCCGTACGATTATGTAATAAAAGTTCTTTGTCTAACTATGGATGAGTACTTTTTTTTGATTCGTTATTGGGGTGAGTTGTCAATCAATGTTCTACTAGTCTATCATCAAAAAGATTCTCAAACTTTTGAGTATGGGGTAGTAAAGAAGACGAGTTGTCTATCAATGTTACTGTGATTTCCTTTAGATTCAAAATGGAAATGATGAAAGGAGTTGTCACTTGGATACATTGAATCGCGAAAAGAAGATTCCCCCTAAAAGAGGACAGGGGGATAAGTTAAGAAAACAAGTTGTTTTTCTCAGGTATCTTTCAACATGTTAAGGATTTCAACCTTTGTTTATAATGAAATCAATGTTTCATATTTAGAATGATAAATAACGTGTTATGTTTGTTTCATTTTTAAGCTTTATCATTCGGGTTCATACATAATGTTTATTCCTTGTCTAACTTAGACTGTTGTTTCATAAATTAGGCTACAATGAATTATTTCAAGGGGGAGCAGAAGAAGTATTAGGTTAGGGCATACTAGAATATACTGATCAGTAATGGATTTTGATGTAATCGAGTTTATACCTAGTGTTGTTGTCAAAACTACGACGGAAACCAATCCAACACTTAGAATCAGAATTAAGTGGCATACCAACGTTGGAAAGATTGAAGTTGGGAATGTGTTGATTGAAGATATGCGAAACATGGATACTGTTGCATATAAAACTCGGAATTTGCTTTCTCGCTTGAGAATTCCAGAATGGTGCAACCACGATATTATAGGTCAGGTTTCAGCTGATGTGAGAAAACATCTTGTGTCACCACCAGAACAGCAATTTTCTTTTACCTTGACTGAACATATCACCATTATTCCAACAGAAGTGGATGCCATGTCTGAAGACGAAGAAGAAGAAGATAATGATGAGTATGAGGAGGGTCTAGATGATGAAATGGATTTTGATAGTTATAATGAAGACAGCAATAGAACGTCTACTTGATGGATTGAAGACAAAAGTTTACAAGGGTGAAGATTCAGAGTATGGCTGTGCGATATTTGGTGTGTGGCGAATGGTTTTTAAGCACCTAAGTTTGTTAATGTTTTTTTAGTTTTGTCAAACGTAACGTACATTGTATCGCAAAAATGCATCGTACTTTTCATTATTAACTCCCGCTTATTTAGGCTTTGTCTGTCGACTTTTTAAATTTTAGCAGACACGATGAGATAAGGTTGTGGAAATCGAACTAAAGGATACCCAAGATATAGATAAGGATAATATCACAAAATCAGATATCGTGACGACAAGATTTCTTCCTATAAATATAGCCAACGTAAAGAAGATTTCCATGTACCTTTCTCCAAAAACTTAAGAAACACGATAGTTTTTAGAAACGTAAAGTTTCAATACACCCTATCATGTCTCGAGAATTTTCCCATTCCCTAGATATGCAGTTGGTTTTTTGTTATAGAGACATATGCGATAACTTTACTCACGTCAACATGGATTATCACCATTTTTGGCCTAGTTTGTTACGTTATTATACTGTTTTTGCTGATGACGAACAAGGTCGTACTGCCGGCGAACTAAGAGAAAGGGTCAATACTCTTAAGTGGAGGTGTAGACAACTACAATATATTCTCTCTTGCAAAGATGAACTGGTTGATGAAGATTATGTATTGGCTCTTGAAGGGTCAACCGAGTTTTTTGAGGAGCAGTTCACTATTTATGAGATGATGCATGATCGTTGTTAGAGACTATGACAATGTCTTTTATGTTAATGTAATATGTTTTCGCCGTACGATTATGTAATAAACGCTTTGTCCAACTATGCAAGTGTTTTTTTTATTTTTGATTCGTTACTGGGTTATTTTAATAGAACCTTGTAATTTTAATGGCAAACTGTTTCAAAACCGGATAGTTTCACCGTTATCATGACATAATGTATTACAACTTATTTGAAAGTAAATGAAATTTAAGCATGGTTGTAGTTTTATAGACCGTTAGGCGTTCTATCTTCATATTACATACGATCACCCAACATTTCATAAAGATCTAACATCTGCAAAAAAAAACCAGGAACATGTAGTATAGCATAAATAAATGAGCGGCTAATCACAATAGGTCTCACAGCATCTCCATAATGCTTTCGGAATTGTTTGCACCGCCACTGAAGTTTTCTTATCCTAACTCTCACTTCTGTCACTGTACGTACTTGTTCGTCTCCGGCAGTTCGTGTATATTCACGTAAGACCATCGGCCAGAAGGTGGGATAACAAATGTTGGTGCTAGTTAAAGGATCGTCCCATATTCGGCAAAAACTTGAAACCAAATGAATGTCTTGCTGAGCAGAAAAACCTCTATCCATAGTGTGTTGTTTAAAACTTTATACTTTCTAACGATAATGAGTAGAATGATCTGATATTTTTAGAACGATTGTATAGCCCAAATTTTTATAGGAAATCCGAGATACCACTACAAAACAACCACAAACACAGTGGGATGATAGTAAGGAAATCCGAAATACAGTGCGATGATAGTAAGAAAATCCCAAATACCACTACAAAACAAACAAGATTCGTGCTAAACCCCATCCACCCGATTGAAAAAAAAGTTGTTAATCCAACGACTCAGATTAAAGCGATGGAGTCTATATCGCTGGAGCGATATAGACTATATCGCCAAGCGAGATACTCTTTCTCGCTTTCAATCTGAGCCAATGAAAAACAAATTTCCAACGGATCTATCATCATCCAGCGGCTATGGGCTTCTGGAATACAACGGCTAAATATTCAAATTTTTGGCTATAAATTTAGAGAGTTATAGAACAATCAAAACACACCACAACTATCGTTCTTCAATATACTTCTACTGTAAATTTTTGCAACCATGGTTAACTTCACCAAGAGGGAAGATGCAGCATTAGCCAAAGCATACGTCAGCATTACCCAGGATGGTATTGTTGGAATTAATCAAGATGGTGCGACATTTTGGGCACGAATTGAGGCTGAGTACCTTCGGCAAGAACCAAGTAAAAATATTCGTACAAGACACTCTCTCCAAAATCGAATTTGTCTGGTTAGGAAAGAGGTGAAGGTGTATGTGTGTTGTGTTGCAAGGCATCTCAGGAACATGAAGAGTGGGTGGTGTGAGAATGACTGCGTAAGTGTAATTGTTTATGCTTCATTTCACATTTAATCGTAGGTACTACATAATCTCTAATAAATTTTTATCTTGTCGTTTCAGTACAAAGCTGGTTTGGAAGACTACGAGGCCGGACCACCCAAAAGAACCTGGAAACATGAGCAAGTGTTTCAAATTTGGAGGGGGGCAGGCATCGAGGATATGGACCCGGAAACCTGTAATGAGAACAGGGATGATGGATCTCAGAATACCGCCTCTGTTGCTTCTGCTTCTCAACCAATGGAGCTTGATGAAGATGGGAATCCAACACAAGGACTCACGCAGAATGGAGAACGGGGTAGGTTCTACGAACGAGACTTGCCCAGAGAACACAGAGGTCGTGATGCCCTAAAGCGTGAGAGAGACTTAGCTAGAGCTGAGTCTAGTGGAATCTCTACGCTAAATGACCTCATCCGAGATGACAATTCCTTCAAAAGGGCACAAGGCGAAAGAGACTCGTCTATATTCCGTGAGTACGTGGATATCAAACAAATGAAATCCGACATGGAAATTTTAGAGGTCGACACGGATCAGATGCCCAGTTGGAAAGCGGAGTTCTACATCAAGGCTAAAAACAAGGTTCTCCGCCGCCATGATTGCGGGACAATAGACTGAAGTTCGTTTTCCATGATATCCGGGATTGCTTAACTACCACTTTTAAGATTTATGTACCTGTATTTCCCTTCCTTGTTTTTTTTTAGTATTAAGTAGTATTGTTTTTTTCCCTTTCTTAGATTTCCCTTCAACCAATGTAACCCTTTTTTGCATAAATATATTATGTTTGATAATATTGTTCAAGATAAGGTGGTAAATATAGAGTTTTGTACTTATTCACTGTAATAGTTAGAAGATAAGGTGATATCTTGTTCAAGATAAGGTTAAATCTTATCCATTGCATTCACTGTCGCAGTCTCCAATTGCCTATAAATCCCTTGCCTCTTCCTTATTCAACTGCACCCACAAAAACAAAACTTACTTATTTCAATCCTTCTTCATCTGCACCCACAAAAACAAAACTTACTTATTTCAATCCTTCTTCATCTGCACCCACAAAAACAAAACTTACTTATTTCAAAGCTTATTAATAATCATCTTCAAAATGCAGAGATTCACAGGGATTGATGATATGGCATTAGCGAGAGCTTATGTCGTTGTTTCCTTAGATGCCATTGCCGGACCAAACCAACCATCGGTTATGTTCTGGACTAGAGTTGAAGAAGAGTTTGTAAGGTTACGGCCAGAAGGAAACCGTAGATCCCGATATTCCCTCCAAAACCGACTGAGTATTTTGAAAAAGGAGGTTAAGAGGTATGTTTGCTTCGTGCGTCGCTACATGTTCCCTTTGCAAGACGGGTGGACAATTGAGGATGCCGTAAGTAAATGCTATATTTCTTTGCTACTACTTAAGTTCTTGTTATCAATTTACTAACCACTTGTTATTATTTTCCGCACTCAAGTATCGTGAAGGTCTCAGGGACTACGAGACAGGGCCCCCGCCAAAAGCCTGGCTCTTCAGCGATGTTTTCAACTTATGGAAGGACCTATTGCCTGGATTTAACCCGGAGGAAATTTGGAATTAACCCGCTTGCCGTTCGTTTTACCCGGCAACACCTCCTTATTGTGGTTTTAAGCTTTTTTTCCCTTCAATCGTAGTTGTAAGTGCAATGGTATATCTGAGATCCTTGGGTGCCATATCAATCCTCCGTTCTAAATTGTAAACTTTATGTTGTCGACCTTATCCACCGTGTAAGTCGCTTATGTTATGTAATAAAAAACAAGTGTTTCCACTAACAAACTCTTCCTAATATACATAATTCGCCAGTAAATAGCGAGTGCGTCTCAAGGCTGTACAGGGTTGTATACAGGAAAAATCTGAGCGGGTAAATGTTATTCAGGAGGCCGGAAACGCGAGTGTAAGCAGGGTGTAACCACATAGCTACGACAACAACATGCGGTGTAAAGGGAGTGTAAATTAAAAAAGGTCAAACTGAAAGCGAGGAAAGCTATCTCGCTTTCACTTGAGCGAAAAGAAGAATCTGCAAATTGACAGATGATCCCTTAGCAAGCTTACAATCGTATCAAAATGCGCATAGCTACGTTGAACACGAGTCCATAACGAAATAACAACAAGAAACAATGTATCATGAACATTCATTATACTCCGTTGTCTGCATCAACATTCGTAAACTCGGTATCGTGATTGTTTCTTCTGTCTTCATCAATACACTCTTTGTTGTCAGCATGTTTGTTTTCGTACTCTTTTGCATATTGCCTGTCGCGCTTAATGGAATAAGAATGTTGGGCTTAGCAGTGCCCAAGCCCATTTTAATAGTTATGGGTGTCTGCTCAGGGAAGCTGTAATGTAAGGCTAGCCTTGTTGGTTGGCAGGGCCGGCCCTGAGGCAAGGGTGACAAAGACTGTCTTTGGGGCAGCACAGACAAGGGGGCAGCAAATTCGCGGGGGGTTTATATATAATTACCTATATAATAGAGGGGTCTAATAGTAATACTCTAATAATTATGTAAAAGAGAGGAAAGAACAGATGCGAAATCCTTTTCGCATCTCCTGGCCGTCTCTCGTTCTTCGCTTCTTCTTTTCCTTCTTCTTCCCGGTGTATCCAACTGATCTCCAAATCATCTCCAAATCTCCATAACTCAATAGCCACCACCTTTAATCCATGGTGAGTGAAGTTTATCTCTATTAATCCAATTTTTTTTGTTTTCTACATTTATATTTTCTCTATTAATCCTAAATTTAAGATTGTTTTTCTAGGGCAAACACTTTGAATCCCCAATTTAATAAAATTCAACTTTCAATGTTCTAAAATCGGATATGTAATGGTTATCTACATGTATCTTAGTTAAATTATTCAAAGAATTTGTTGATTTTATAGTTTTACTTTTTAGGGTTAAATGAATTTTTTTTGATTTTACATTTTGCTGAAATCTCTTATACTTTTTGATTGTCGATTCATGTGTACAACTTAATAACAATTTTATGCTTATGGAAACATTTGGTAAGTTAATGTATGTATCCATCTTGTTTATTTTCTATGGGAAGTATTGACGCCATTTAACATTCTTTGTATAAGAGCATACATTAATGAGAAAGCAGTGCAGGTATGTCCAATTTGTATGAGAAAGGGGCATCATTTTTTTGGAATTCTTTGGGGCACGAAAATGTCAGGGCCGGCCCTGTTGGTTGGTTGGCCCGTTGAGCCGTTCAGTCCTTTCGAAGTTTTAATTTTGTCCATGCAGTTCGGTACCCGGCTGACCCGTTTTCACATCTGTAACTTTAGGTAACATTAGCAAAGGGTTTGGTGGCAAGATTAGAGTTACCACAATCATTTGTAAATTTAATATAGATTTTCAGATTACACCATAGATTTTGGTTATGGAGTAAGGTTTATGCTACAGTGTTAATTTAATGTCACAAGGTATATTTGGATATCTATGAGATCCATTTTGGGTTATAAAACAAATTGGGTAGACATAGTGTGCTTGGGGTCATCAGATCAACTTTCATACCATCGGAACCGTTTTTACCTGTCTTTTGGTCACGCCGCTTAGTATGACAGTAGATTTCGCCAGGTACTGCATACTTTTGTAGGGTATCACAATTCTAAAGGTAAACGAGAAAATATATCACTAATGATTTCACGAGGAAGTTGATGCGAGAAAATATATCGCTAATGATTTCACGAGGAAGTTGATGAAGCATCATTGTTTTTTCACTCGCACCAGATATCCTAGTGTTAACTCAAGTGTCTATATTAAAAGTTGGATCGAAGCCCACTACCTACAAGTCGAGGTAGCTAGGCGAAGAGAGAAAGAAATATCCCTTACACGCCACTACGAGTTTCGAACTCAGGTCGCTGGTGCATCACCTAACAATATTCTACAATGGAAATATAACACTTATGACCAAGTAAAACTGATACTGTAACAATATGTTTATATGAATAATATCTTTGGCAGTAACATCCCTCGGGACTGCCAAAGGATGTTTCAAATCAATTTCATAAATTAGGGGCTTCATAAGCGGGGGGTGTGGGTTCAACTGATCCCACTTAATTACTGGCATGTTAGGCTGAAGTGTTTTAATGAATCATCGCTCTTTATATAGGGAAATATTTGAAACTGTTAGGATATCTCAGCACCATTAACCATGGATTCTTATAAGTTTTGAGTTTTGAGGTCGTAATGACAAAGGGTGTTTTTCTTACCAGGAAGCCACAATTTTTCTTCCTTGAACATGAGAACTTTATTTTCTTCTCTAATGGAAAATAAATGATAGGATGGAGGATCCATGTCTTTATTACGTATAGTGAATTCTTTACTTCATTGTTTGCCGCGCCAATTCTGTATTTATTTTCCTTCGATGACCATATATGAGTTCCAAGTTGATACTTCTGAAAAACAATAGATAAATACCTTCCTAACATCGGTAATTGGTAATAGTCATATTTGTTTTACAGAGAAGCAAGGTCCTCATCTGCCAAATCCAAAGCTACAATCCCTAAGCCATTGTCGTCTACCCGAAGAAAAGTCCATCAGAAAGAACTCCATTTTATTTACTTAAAATGTAATGGGTAATTTTTTTGTTTCTCAATCCATTCTTGTCAGCAAGAGTGTATACTTGGACCTGACAAGTGTATACTTGGTCCTGACCTCCGTCGTCAAATTTACTGCCACAATGGACTCTAATAATTTTTTACTCATTAGTTGCATAAAGATAACGAAATCCACTCACCAGGAAATCCTTCTTTACATCTTTAGAAAACTTAGATATCCGCAGAAAGAAATGATGATTTCTTGGGTGAATGGATTACAAATATAGATAGGATCATTGACATTGTTAAGAATTTCATGGAAATAAACCAAACCTCTGTGAGAGACAATTATGGGAAGATAAGTGCTTACAGATTTCTTTTAGTAGCGGGTCCAGTGATAACTAGTCGTGTAAGAGTATTGTGAAAGAGTTGCTTGAGTCATATGTTATTTTTTTGCTGTAGAAATCTGGTTTACAACTGGTTTTCATAGGCTCTGTAGAAATCCTTTTGCTGTAATCATGGTTTTCATAAATCTGGCTTGTTTTAGAATGGTTAATTGCATCAGTTCAACTTATGTGTTAATTCAAGTGACTGGTGCCGATCTGACTAATCGATAATAAAAGAAGAAAATATCAGTACCGTCACAGTTGGAAAAAGAATCTCAATATTTAAGGGATTATATTAATTTCAGTTTCAAGATCAAACTATAAACTTTCAAGTGTCGAAATGCTTAACAATTTTGGTTCATTTGCACATTGGCGATGCATATAGATGGTATACAGAAAAAAAAATGGATGTAACTAAAGGCAGTAAGGATATTTATAAACTCTAACGAAAAAAAAACATAAAGAACGCAAAAGATAAACTTCTTATTCTTCAGCGTTTTTCATCGTATCAAATTCAAAAACGCACATTTCTTGCAATCATTATTTCTTCTAAAAAATGGTGATACTTCCTTTGGAGATGCAATAACTATTCAACAGAAGTCAATTTACGAAAAGTGAATAGTTTCTTATGACAAATCCCGACGTCTGATTTCTAGTACAGTAGAGTTGAATGATATTCAAAATTTTGAAATATTTCTTTTTGTTTAGCAAAACACATTTGAAGTTGTAGCGATGCAAGGGAACACTGTTTTTGGTCCTCCAGTACTGGGAAAACAATGCTCGCAAAATCTATCCCGATGAAGGTATGTGCAATCTTTAATACTATATCAATGTGAAGCATAACATCGAGAGTAAGATCTTCATTTTCTGGTTTAGATGTTTTTCATTGTTTAGTCGTGGATTCAATGTCTAAGTCGCTCTGACTTGGAGTTTTTTTGGGAGGTAGAGAAGCATGTTAAAACTTTGTCACTTGTAAGTAAAATAACAACTACTTTTATCTTTTTAGACGAGGTTAGCCACATTTTAAGTCATTGTGTCATCTTTGGGATGTTGTATACAAATTATGTTTGGTGCTCTTTTTCTTTTTCTCATAACATTTTCATATTGTAGGTTGACATCATGTTGGGTAAACGTGGGGATCCAGGAGAAAGTGAATTTATGCGAAGAATAAAAAATGAGTTTATGGTAAGTTGGGACGGTCTATGCACGAAGGAAAATAAATGGGTGTTCGTACTTGCTGCCACCAATAGACCATTTGATCTTGACAAAGGCGTGATAAAGAGGTTTCCTCGAAGCTAAGCTTGGGAAGGGTTAGTTTCCATTTGACTTGTTACTCATCCTGATAGATGTTTTCTTTTAAGTGTCGAAATACTTGAACAATTTTGGTTCATTTGCACATTGGCGATGCATAGAGACGGTATAAGAAAAAAATGGCAGTGAGGATATGCTTATGTTCTAACGAAAACAAAAAACATGAAAGCCCAAATGACAAACTTCTTATTCTTCTGCATTTTTTATAATATCAAATTAAAAAACGCGTATTTCTTATGTTCATCATTTCTTGTTAGAAAATAAATAACCAAAATAACATTTACTTCTTCTGCAGTTTTCATCGTATCAAATAAAGAAGAAATAGAAAAAATCGACCTCTCTAGATAACTATCTTCTTTTCATTTTTATACCATATTAACAAAATAAAAGCGTAAAAAGATAAAAGTTTCTATAGCATCTTCACTTATAAAATTCCCACAAATTAGTTTTCCATTGATTTCATCAAAGAGGTTCTGTGGGAATGTATGTCTGCATTATACTTTTTTGTTTTTATTTGATTAAAATATCAATATGTCTAGTTTCCACATTTTCTTCCAAGATTAAGTATCAAATTCCCTTGACTTCACTTTTAATTATGGCTGAGAAGGCGTTTGTGGATAAGTTTGTGCAAGAAGCTTCGTAGCTATTGCAGGTTACCCAAGGTCATTTGAATCATAAGCTACATGATAGTGTTGTTTGTCTCGGTTTGTCAACTTCTATTACATATTTTATTGCTAGAGTTCCATGAATAAATGAGTAAAGATGATACATTTTTGTCTGTATGTCGAATGAACTCAATCTATATATATGTAGCTTTACGAGAATATAGCTGAGGAATCACTAGTTGGTATCTACAACATGTTATGAGTTTTATGCGAACTTCACACTATCAAACTTTATAATCCAAGAAATGGAAAATTGTACTCATGAGTTATCCTGATAATTTAGACATACACAATATTGATTGCATAACAAGTGTCAGTATTTTTTAAACTTTTGTGTTTGTTCATCAAAGCTCGGCCACAGACAATTTACATTTGGCTTTTTCTTTGAGAGCTTATGAGAATAATCTCATGTCTCTAATGGTGAGGTTATGAAAATAACTCCAAGTCTCTAAGAACTTACACAAACAATGCCTTAAAAGTACTAGTTGCCAACATTTCTTACACAGGCCTGAAGACAATACTAAACAAAAAATAGGGACCAGGGATTGTTAAAAAGCTAGAATCGACAAGAAATTTCAGTATCTTCAAGGTCGCGATACATAAACAAATGAAGAGAGATATCATTGCACATCAAACATGGTATATGGATAGTTTCATTTTCCTACTTGAATACTGGACCAAGTATGCGCTATAACCACCGAAGTGCTTCAACAAGGCGATTTTCAAATACAACAATTGCCGGATTGCTGGAGGGATGTGTTGGGGATCTTCTTCCAGAGGCAAGAAGAGTGCTACACATTGATTTGTCTGAAGGTAACTTGAGCCAAAACAGTGAAAATGTTATACGGGAGATTCACAAATAATACATATAGGCAGGTCACTGAAACATCGAAACAATCTCAGGCATGCATAAGTTTCTTCGTTACCTAATTTCCTGAATCGTTCAGATGCAAATAAGTTGTCTTTCGTGTTTCTTTAATTTTGTAATTCAAATAAGGCATTCGGATTATGAATTAAAAAGGAATGTTAAATTGGACAAAATTCATAATTCCATGCCAACCTTGGGCATTTTTACATGTATTGTTATGATCTTGGTTTTGATGTCGTCCTAGTGCTATGATTGCAAGTAGTAGTGTACTTGAACCAGATACATAACTTTCTCTAATTGCTCTGTTTGAAGTTTGAGAGCTTGTTTACTGGAAGAATTTAAACTTTAAATTCAGTGGCCACAAGTACACTAGGAAGAAGTACCCATATTAGGTGGAGTGCGTGATAAGACTTTTTTTTTTTTTTATGATTTTCACATTTCTTGGACAAAAGCAGTCTCTTTGAGATCCTTCAGGGTGTGTGCTAAGTTCTGCATTTGGTAATGAATACCCGAAATTGTTATTTTTAGATTCTTGAGATCTACTTAATCTTGAACGCGCCTTTTTGTACATTTAGAATCAAGATGATTTTGTATCCTTATTCAAACCTGATGAGTAACAATGAGATTTGGTGATATTCATTGTCGCATGTGCTTATAGAGCAGTAGACTCTACATCTCAAACTGCCACCAGTGTGAATTTTCTTTGGAAAGCTTGCTAGAAAGCAAATCTACCACCTAAAATTAAACATTTATTGTGGAAGTGTGTGAATGATATTGCTTACCTGTTAGGGATGGGTTAACTAGGCTCGCGAGTATCATTGACAACATTTGCCCCTTCTGTGCTGCTGAGACTGTTCAACACCTTTCACTTGACTGTCAGGTAACCAAAATGATTTATTTTGCTCTTAATTCTCATATTGCAGGTAGCTAGTGTGGATGGCTTACTTGTTTCTGATTAAATTAATAGTTGTCTTATCGTTAATTAAATTGTTAGAAATGTGCAGCACCAACAAGTTGTTATTGTGGTATTTGCCTTATGGCATATCTGGAAATAGAGGTGCAAACCACCTGTATTGATTCCTCCCTTAAAAGACTCGGCGACAAATCATGTGTTGTTGTGGAACTCGTATCCTTGAACTCGTAGCAAATGAATTACTAGATTTGATTCTTCTGCTTTATCTTCTTCTCGGACAAGCAAGATTGAGAATTCCACTTCATGCAAAGATCCTTCGTCAAGAAAATTGTTATCGTCATAATCATATAGAATCATCTCTGGAAATGAAATTATAAGATTTCCTATATCGACTTTGTACTTTACATTCACCACCTGTAATCGTTGTCCATTACCTGTATCTCAAAACATGTTGAATAGTGATTGTAAATTGGTATGAGATGCAAACGACCCTTATATGCACTGAAGTACCCGATCTTCCTACCACACCATTTATCCATCTCAGGTATTGGTGGCACTGACATTTCCATTAGTAGTTCTTCCTTTAAATCAAAATAACCAAAAGAGTTATTTAAGTTACTCCATTTGAAAAACTGACTTGAAATGATCCAATGCAATGAGCCATTCAAAACATTCCAGACTTGAGGTTTCTGCTATTTTTTATATAAAAATTGGAACTTTCCTTAAACCTTAATTATTTTAGAGAACTTGACTGATTTTAACTGATGGGGTTGGGTCAATTTTGATCATATCAATTTTGACCGAATGCATTTTTCATCATATCAAATTAAAAATCAATCGCGCATTTCTTACATTCATCTTCTTCTATATCTCTAAGAAAATAAGAAAAATACTAAAATGACATCTTCTTCTTATGCAGTTTTCAACGTATCAAATAAATAAGAAATAGAAAAAATCAACCCTATAAAAAACTGTCTTCTTCTCATTTTTTTAGCATACCAAGTGAAGAAAAATACAAAAGATAAACCTTTTTTTAGAATAGTTACAAAAGATAAACCAATTAGTTTATCTTTTGTTAGAATA
>JAJJMA010010943.1:19711-42962 GCA_023529015.1 Papaver nudicaule | reverse complement strand
AGTGTATAATAAGGTACTCTTGAGTAGGTGTTTTAAGACACCTATCACTCTGCCCTAAATTCACCTCCATCTATGATGGAACCGGAGACCCTACACAGCATTCAAGAGCTTATAAGCGAGATATGGCGGCTTGGGTAGGATCAGATCCAATAATGTGTATGGCATTCCCTGCTACGCTGAAGGACGAAGCCTTAGCCTGGTTTGATGGGCTAGAAGAAGGAAAAATCAAGTCTTTTGAGAAGTTAGATTGCAAATTCCTGCATGCTTTTATTCAGAAAAACAGAGGCCGGCCCGGCGTAGAAAGATTATTCAACGTCAAGAGAAGGCCCTCGGAGACTTACAAAGTTTTTATTCAAAGATGGAGGAAAGCGAGTAGCGAGGTAGGATCAGAGGTGTCAGAAAAAGAGAAGATAAGATCATTTCTTAGCGCCCTGGAGACGACGGACCAATTGTACCAGAAGTTATTTTGGGATATGCCAAAGGATCTACAGACCTTGATGGCGATGCAAGATGAATGGTTAAGTTATGAAGAAATTCGAGAGGAGGAGCTGCGACTGAAGAAGGAAAGAGCAAAACAAATTCACTCGATCAATAGTTTATCGCCGGAAGACCAGGAAGAAATTAAGAAAGAGTGGTTGAAGGCAGAACAGCGGAAGTTAACACAGAATCCCTCTTTGGCAGTGATAGTACCTGAGGCAGGAAAGCAGCAACATCAAGTTACCGCCGAGCAGCATTGGAATTCGCAGAAGCGAGAAAATTATGGTGGGCGTGACAAGCAAGACAATAGAGGAGGAAACTATGGACGAGGAGGAATAGATAATCGGCGAAGCGGGAATGGTGAAAGAAGATATAATGGGGATAATAGAAAATTCGGCAGAGGCAACCAGCAACCTTTCCAAGATGCTACTCTACCTAAGTTGCGTGTCTCCTACACAGATGCATTTGGTCAGATTGAAAGTTCAAACTGCAGGGATGACATCCGATATCCTTATAATAGAGGAAACCCACGGGCCCCGCCAACCAACACCAATTCATTTTGTCAATTCCATCAGTTCCATGGCCATACAACTGAGAACTGCACCGGCGTACAGCAAGAAGTTCATCGTTTCATCCGCCTGGGGAAATTTCAGGAATTCCTAGAGTTGCCACCACCACCTCCTATCATGGTCCAGCCAATTCAAGCCATTCCAGCTCATACTCCAAATGTGTACGAGGTTAAGGTTGAGCGAGATTTGTTGGAATTAGACTGCTTTTCCATTGTACATTCAAAGATTACCAGGGATGAATTTCATGATAATGTTCTATCTCGTGTTCATAAGCGAGATAGAATGGGAAATGAGATTTGTAGTGTCGCCGCTAAGCAAGAGCCATTGCAAGATTGGATGAAGGCATGTGTCGGGTTCTCCGCCGAAGAAATTCCGCCAGAAGGAAGAAATCATAACAACCCCTTGGTTCTCACCATTCAGATGGGACAGTTCAGGTTGCCAAAGGTGCTTATCGACCCGGGAAGTTCCGTGGATATCCTCTTTAACACTGCCTTCGAGGCAATGAGGGCAAAGGATGATAAAATTCCATCGCCGACTGTCTCCTCTTATAACATTTACGTATTTAATGGCATCGCTTCTAAGCCTAAAGGCGAGATTGAATTTAAAGTCAAAATTTGCAAGGAGTATTTCTTGAAAACTACTCTTTGCATTGTGGATGTTGACTCACCATATGCTGCAATCCTGGGAAGACCATGGCTCCACAGTTTGAAGGGAGTACCTTCTACTTATCATCAACGCCTAAGATTCCCCACACCAATGGGAGTCGCCGAGTATGTAGGAGATTTAGCAGTGACCAAGGCGTGTAATTCGGCAGACGTGCAAATGCGAGAAAATCGAAAAATGAAGACTGCAGAGAAAAAGAAGCTCGGCAAGGAAGCGGTTAAGGAGCAGGAGATTCTAGACTTCATCGCCAACCCAACCACATATGTGCATTCAGTAAATTCGGTAGAAGATTCGGCGAAGTCTGGAGATAAGACCTTATAGCAATTAAAGGAACCATCGCCGATGGGAGAACCAGAACTACATTTTACGGCGGTGGAACCCACTAAGGATGTTAATATCGGCGATGATCAGGATCCAAAGATGGTAAAGATTGGTACTCTATTAAATAAAGATGAATCGGCGGAGTTGCAAGCACTACTCAAGGAATATGTTGATGTCTTTGCTTGGGGCATGAACGAGATGCCATGTATTGACCCGGCGATAGCATGTCATAAATTAGATATTGATCCAAAGATCAGACCATTCAAGCAAAGGATAAGGAAATTGGCCCCAGCTTACAAAGAAGCAGTAGAGGCAGAAATTGACAAAATGAAGGCATCTGGTATAATAAGGCCAGTGCAATATCCACAGTGGATAGCCAACATGGTAGTAGTACCTAAGAAGAACAAGGGAGTAAGAATCTTCATCGACTTCAGTGACCTCAATAGAGCATGTCCAAAGAATAGTTTTCCGCTGCCAAGTATTGACCAAACTGTGGACGCTACATCAGGTCACGAGTTGCTGTCATTTATGGATGGTTATTCAGGATATAACCAAATACCATTGGCAGAGGAAGATCAGAAGCACACAACTTTCTTTTCCACTAAAGGGTTGTTTTGTTACACTCGAATGCCATTCGGGTTGAAGAATGCCGGCGCTACTTATCAAGAAATGGCGCAGAAAATGTTTGAAAAATGGATAGGGAAGACGATGGAAGTATACGTCGACGACATGCTTGTCAAGAGCAAGAAGCAGCAAACTCATGTGGAAGACCTCAGAGAAATATTTAACCATATGCGTGTTACTAAGTTGAAAATCAATCCGGCAAAATGTGTTTTTGGTGTAACTTCAGGAAAGTTCTTGGGATATGTCGTCACCAAGAAGGGAGTGGAAGCTGATCAAGCCAAGGTTAAAGCAATTATAGATATGCCCTCGCCGGTAACATTAAAAGATGTTATGCGACTCAACGGGACTTTGGCGTCTCTTAACAGATTCATCTCAAGGTTCTCCGACAAGTGCAAACTACTTTTCCAGACATTGAAGAAAGGGGAAAATTTTAACTGGACTGAAGCACATGAAGCTGCATTTCAGGGCATTAAAAAGTATCTCGCCACTCTCCCAGCAATTCATCCACCTGAACACGGCGAAGAACTCAGGGTATATCTCGCTGCAACACCTTTTGTCATAAGTGTTGTGCTTGTAAGAACCAAAGGCGGAGAAACGCCTATATATTAATATTAGCAGAACACTGCAAGGGGTAGAAAAGAATTATACTAAGATAGAGCAGTTGATCTTGGCATTGGTCTTTGCATCTCAGCGATTGCGTCCATATTTTCACGCCCATCCCATTGTGGTCCTCACCAAAACTCCAATAGAATCTATCTTGCACAGCTCTCAGCGAGTGGGACGTATCGCCAAGTGGAATCAACAGATTGAGCAGTTCGGCGTCCAGTATGAAATACGTACAGCTCAGCGGTCTCAAGTCATTGCAGATTTCCTCGCCGACTTCCCAATTGATGAGGAAGAGGAGATAGAAGAAATCCCATCCTCCTTGGATGAGCGAGAACATGAAGTACCAGATCTATTCAAGTGCAGTCCTGATGGATGGGAGGTTTATGTAGACTGTTCATCAAATAAAGAAGGAAATGGAATAGGAATTGTCCTTATCTCGCCAAAAGGAGCAAGGATAGTACACTCGTTAAGGCTAGAATTCTCGGCGACTAATAATGAGGCAGAATATGAAGCAGTTATTCACGCCATGCGAATACTCATTGAATGAAAATTAGCAATGTCAGATTGACAAGCGATTCTCAGCTGGTGATTCGACAAATATCTGGACGATACCAGACAGCAGACCCGTCTATGCAGAAGTACCTAAAACTTGCTAGGGAATATGCCCAGAGGATCACAGGTATCAAGTTTCGCCACATCTGCAGAAAAGATAACAGGCACGCCGATGCGTTGGCGTTCATCTCCTCAATGATGACAAACCCAGATATTACTTCAATAGCTATTGAAAGAGTAACGCAGTCATCAGTAGCAACACGAGAACAAAGAGAAGTGCTAATAACAAGCGCTGAAGAATCAGCAGAGACAGATTGGAGAACGCCGATACGGTATTATTTGGACCGCTCAACCTTACCAGGAAAGCAAATCTTGGATCATCAAGTCATCAGTCGTTCGGCGAATTACGAACTCCGAGACGGAATCCTATATCGCCGGTCATTTTCAGGACCATTTCTGCGCTGTGTATCAAGAGAGGAAGACAATAAATTACTGAAAGAAATCCACGAAGGAGACTGCGGGAATCACAGTGGCCAAAGAGCCCTACTTTAAAGGTCAGAATGCAAGGATATTATTGGCCTTGGATGAACAAAGATGCAAAAGAATATGCTCAGCGATGCAAACCATGCCAGCTGTATGGAAGAAGAATTAAAGCGCCGGCGACATCTTTAAATTCAGTGCTTAGCCCTTGGCCTTTCGCCAAGTGGGGCATTGATATCATTGGACCACTAACTACAGGCTCCGGACAACGGAAATACATTATCGTGGCGACAGATTATTTCACCAAGTGGTGTGAAGCTAAAGCTATCAGGAAGAAAACAGGACAAGAAGTATTCACATTCATCTGGGAGAACATATTTTGTAGATTTGGCGTACCGGCAGAGATATGTACCGATAATGGAAAAGAGCTGGTCGGCGACAACATAAGAAAGTTACTCGCTCATTACAGTGTCAAACTGGGAAAATCAACTCCCCTATACCCTCAGAGTAACGGCCAGGCAGAAGCCACCAATAAGACTATTGGAATGGGACTGAAGAAAAGACTGGAGAAGCATAAAAAGGCGTGGTGTGAGCATTTGCACAATGTCTTGTGGTCATATAGAACTACGGTTCGAGAAGCAACTGGAGCATCCCCTTTCTTACTCACTTTTGGCGCTGAGGCAGTACTCCCATCTGAAGTAATCCTGCCCACTACAAAGCATGAGGCATGGGAAAAGAATTTGAATACAGACTTGATCCTAGCCAAGCTGGATGATTTAGAAGAGCAACGGCTGATCGCCCTTACACACATGGAGAATTATCACCGCCGATTATCAAGAGAATACAACAAGCGAGTGATTCCAAGAGAGTATTCGCCCGGCGAGCTGGTACTTCGAGAAATTCCCCCGTCTCAGCGAGAAGGATGCAGGAAATTGGAACCTGTATGGGATGGCCCTTATGTGGTCAAAAGAGTGGCTGGGCCAGGAGCGTATATACTGATTGATGAGCATGGCGTGCAACTCGAACATCCGTGGAACACCAGGTTCCTTAAGAAGTACTATCCTTGATGGAAACAATGTAAAATCCGAAGTCTTGGGCGGGCATAATACCCAAGAAGTCTTATTAGCTCATGTAAAATAACAGCGAATAAGATCCGGGGACGTAGGTTTGCTATCATGCGCTGAACCCCGTTAACAAATTACTGTGTCACTGGCATTTTTCATTCACTGGGTAGTCTAACTACGGTGATGGCTAAAATTTCAAAGCTTCAAGAGCACAATGGCTGAGGCAAAAACACTCAGCCACAGGCTATAAAAGCCGTCTACAGAGGCACGAATGCGCAATAATCACAAGGCAATAAAGCCATACAAAAACCCTGATCAGGTACTAAGGCCAAGTGCCATCTTTAATGGCATAATGCCCAAATCAATAAATCAACTAAGAGCCAAGACCTCTTATACATAAAGCTTACTTCCATTGAGTGAATGCACCTAATCGTAATAGTTAGTCCGACCCAGGCTTAGTTGTAAGACCAGTCGTGTTACTTGTTGATCTGTAAGTGTTTGTAAGGAAATAAGGATCCCTTTGTTGTAGCATCACATCGGCGGTGCCGCTGGTGTGTTAATCCGTCTACGCCGTAGCATCACCTCTGGCGGAAGCTATAGTGTATTAAAGTCTATGAGGGCAACCCAGACAACTTATATTAGATCGCCGACGGGCACAAGTAATGGTTACGGCTGGGGTCTAACCCTGTCGCTCTGAGAAATTGTTGGCGGTACGGGACCAGGGCTTCACTCAATGGCAAGTTAAGTCTTTGAAGACAAGATAGAGGAGCACATCAAATGTAGCAAAAGAAAATTGCACATTGAAAGCAAATGGCAACAGACATAAAGATAACATTCACAAAGATAACATTCAAAAAGGGAAATAGTTCATTACAAGGAAACACAAAAGACTAAAGAGATAACAATTTATCCTCCCCAACATCCAAAATGACAAAAGACAGGCTGCTTCAACATCTGGGATCATTATAAGGACTCTTAGGAGAATAAGGCGTGTCTTGAGTGAGACCGCCGAGATTTCCTTCACCAACATTTTCAGCTCTCGCATCCTCAGATTGGCTAGCATCGGCCGTAGCCCTTTCCGCGTTTTGCTCGTCGACCGACTGGCTAACATCGGCGGCAGTCCTTTCTGTGTTTAGCTCGTCGATTGACTGGGTAGCATTGGCTGTCGTCATTCCCGTCTCATGCCCGCCGAGTTGTCCACCTCCCACATTTTCAGTACCAATGTCAAGAGGCTGATTTCGTTCCTTAGGATTTTCATCCTCAACTTCTTCTTCTGAACTTTCTTCCTCAGATTCTTCTTCTTGGTAGTTTTCTTCTTCTTGTTCTTCTTCATTTTCTTCTTCTGATAGCACTTGCTTTCCTTTGGTGCTTGCCTTCTCTTTTAGTTGCATAGCGAGCTGTTCAGGAGTAGGTCGTTGATAACCCAAGGGAATTTCCACTCCCTGCTGAGGCATGAACTTGTAAGCAAAGTCCTGAGCGCCGATAAAGGCAGCACTAATGACATCTTCCTTATGACGCTTCTCCCAATATTGGATATCTTCCTTGGCCTTGGCGACCTCAATCTGAAGACCATCCCGGGCGCTCTCAAGTTCTTGAATCTTGCCAGCACAAGAGGCATGGTCAAGAAGTTGCTTATTCAGATCTGCAAGCTTACCAGCACAAGAATCATGTTCTCTGAGTTTCTCGGACAAATCTTTCATCTTGTCAGGGCAAGACTTGTGTTCTTTGAGCTCATCAGAAAGCTCCTGGACCTTCATCTCGAGTTCATGGCAACCTTTGGTGATCTCCTTTTGATGATCCACTTCATTTCTTAACCTTTGAATTGTAGCTGAGGCAAAAGAAGAAAGGAACATGGTAAATATGGTTGCAAACAAACGCAAGTATGAAGAGTATGGGTAAACCCTACAAAAGCTACCTTCTAGGTTGCGGACATATACTCGCATGCCCTCTTGAGCCTCCCTAAACTGAGTCATATGAAACTCAAAATTTTCATTGGCACACGGATCTAACATTTGTTCTATTTGGCGCTGTTGGGTAGAACATTGCTTGTACAAATCAATCATCAAAGCTTCATACCTCTCCGCCGTATCTTTACAGCGTTGAATTTGAAACTCGGCGGTCTCTTTGTCAGTACTTAAGCTAATAATTTGAGAAGCCAACTTATCAGCTCTGGATTTCTCTTCTTGCCAGAGGAAGGAAGCTCGTTTATGACTTGTCTCGGCCTCTGTCTTGGCAGCAAGAGCTAATTCCTCTCGGCGAAGTGCATCATCACGTTGGCTAGTCATCCAGCCTAATTCCGATCGAGCAGCTTGATAAGTATTACAGAGGTTTCTTATAATACCAACATCTTGATCCAACTCTCGGCGACACCATTTAAGGTCCTTGCGGAAAGTGAATAATTGACTACACTGCTTAAAGTTGCTATTACTAAGTCTCTCGATTTCGGATTCAGCTCGCCTAAGCCTATCGTCATCGGAGGAATGGCAACCTTGGAGGGCAGGAAATCTAAGGGTCGGCGAAAAGAACAAGACGGAAAGAAAAATAACATAACAGAAAGAGATATGGAGAAAACTTACTTTGCTGAGTTGTGACTGTCAGGCTTCGCTCTCGGGCCTCATTCCTTAACCTTTCAACCTCTTGGCCCCGCACTAACGAATCATGTGTCAGCTGACTGATCTGATTGTTGAGATTAATGATCTCACGGCTAAGGCCCTCACTGGCCGAGGCAACACTCAAGCAGTGATGAAAGTGCTGAAATCACAAAGGATAAGCATAAATATTCAACGACGACAGAGGTGGAAAAGGTGAAGTGCCCCAAAAGATACTCACCATGTTGAAAAGATTGAAATGTTCCTGGTAAGGGATGATCGATGCAGCCTTGTGGAAATTTGGGTGTTGAACAAACCCAGGACGACTATACTGCGCCAATGTTTCAAAGTACTCCTGGTCTGTGCAGTCATCCGCCACACTGAGCTTGTTAAAAGCTTCGGCGAGCATATTAGAGGCAGTCAGCTGCAAACTTCCAGGAAGTGGGTTGAGGAGTAAGAGGATGCCGAGGCAATCTATCAAGAACGGCTAAGCCAACGAGATGTGGCTCAAGTGCTGAGGCAGCAGAAGTATGATGAACCGAAAGTAACTCATGATTCTTTGAAGAAGAAGATGGTTTGGTGGTATCTTGACCAGCAGATATATTAAGCATGTTCATATCCATTTCGAGATGATCATTACCCTTAGGATATGTTTCAGTATCTTGATTCATGTCTTCAATACCTTCAGTAACGGGAGGATTGGTAGAACCATCCTTTGCAGACTGATCAATGAACATATCAGAGCTATCCTTTAAAGGTTGATCGACGAGCATGACGGAATTATTCTTGGTGGACTTATCGGCGAGTGTTTCAAGGTTTTCCTTGCTAGAGGCAGTCTCCTTAACTGATTGAGAAGAAGTTGGAGGAGCAGGTAGGTTCTCTAAGGCAAGTCGGCGAATCTCCTCAGCTCTCTCGGCGTCGGTAGGTCTGGATTTCTTTGGGCGCTGCAAATCGAATGTCACCAAAGACACACCCATCAGCTCTCGAAACAAGCAGAGGCAAATATAGATATATATTTTAAAAATATACTTGCATATATTTTTAAAATAAGTTAAGTTAAAATGCTTGTTTCTAGACCTTCAGCTGGGTTTTTGCTAGCTTTGCTAAATATAGATATATATTTACCTGAGAAGGGTCGGCGGTATCTTCTCGACCCCTCTTTATTCCAGCAGTTGCATCAGCTGGGAGCTTGACATAATCTCTATCTTTCACTCTAAGAAACTTGTTGTTATCATCCTTGGCATACTTGTTTGCATCAGGCCAGACTACATTCCAAAAGGTATGCTCGGCGAGGTGAGAGTGCTCAGGCAAAAAATCTTCTCGGATTTTAGTCTTGTCATCATCCTCCCAACCTAGCAACCAAGGCCCGTCGATGAGACAAGGAAGATTGGAAAAATCGCCCTCAGAGCTGTGACGAACAGTTGGTTTTTCTTCTGTGCTTGTGAATTCGACATCGGCGAGTAACAGTTCTTCAGTAGGATAATTCCTTTTAGGTGTAAAACGGACAGCCCAAGGATCGGTCTTCCTAGTACAAGAAGCCACGTAGTACTGTTCAAGGAATTTCTCCACAGTAAACTCATCAGGTTTATGAGCATCCAGCTTGGCGAGCAAAGGATAGTCAGTCTTTCCATCTCGGCGTTTGCTCCATTCAGTCATTACTCGGATAGCATTACCGGTCAACTGGAAAGGACTTCTATCAATTGCCACAAGAAGGTCGACGATAAAAGTGTTCTTCGGATTGTAAAGAGGAAATGTCAACCCTGATTTTAGTTGACCAAAGGCAACAACGGCCCAAGTATTACTCGTCTCTGGTCGTAAGAGATCGTCGACAGATAGTAGATCGGATGCCTTCTTGGTATCAGGCAGCGAATGGATTTTGGGGTTGTGAAAATCTACTCCAAAATGGGCACAATATCCAGGCCAATCAGTTTTCCAATTTGGCACCTTTTGATCAGTGGCTTTGGTTTTGCTAACTTTGCTTTTAGATCTTGAAGGTTTGCCAGTTGGAGCCATTAAAACAGCCTGAAGTTGACCGGAGAAGATGAAGATTGGTGGTTACCGGTAAAAAGTTAATCGGAAAGGATGAAGATTGGTGGTTGTCGGTAACAGGAAACGGCTAAAAACGAATCTGTATCAGAAATCAATTTAAAGAGTAGTAAAGAAGAAATCGGCACAGAGGAAAAGGAAGAAGAAGAGAAACTGGATGATTAAAGGAGGAAGATGGAAAACTCAGGAGAAAGAAGCAGCAGCAGGAGATTCAGGGTTTAGGAAAAGAAAAACTCTTGCAAAAGAAGGTAAAAGGGAGAAGAAGATGCAGAGTCGAGTATTTATAGGAAGAAAGGGAAAACCAACCGGCGATAACGGTTGTGAGCTGTGATGGAGTAATGGAGATGATGGGTATAGACGGTTACCAGTCATAAAGTGGAAGCAACGCATGGAAGACACGTGGAGTAACTGAAGCATGGCAGTGGACGTGTGGCGTGAAAAAAGCTTAGTGGAGAATGTGGGGCGGTATTTTCGGCGAATAAGAAAAGTTTCATCCCCGGCGACTAAAGTCTTAGGAGATGAAAGAGGCAAAATGTAAGGGTAGAAAATACCTACCCGATATAAAAGCATCCTAGATGAGATGCTGTATAAAAAGAATACAGCCGAGATGTCCTGGATCAGCGAGTAACAGGCTGGGCGATATACGACTTTGGGATGGATAGTATGGCTCGACGAGTACATCGAAGAAACCAAGATTATGTCGAGTAAGGGATCAACGAGTGGAGACACGTCACCAATTGTTAGGTGATTATTAGGTGTGCATTAAAGAGAAGTCAGAACGGATACATTGTCAGGTTGACTAGTTTGACTCAGTGGAGGATGCGTCACCAACCTTATCCCCTAGAAGATTCTATCGTTTATGTTTATAAAGTAAGGAACGAGCTCGCCGATGTATGCACGACGGCGAGTCGTGACAAATAGTGTCAGTCCAACTTTGTTTGTATTAGCTGTATACCACCATGTAAAAAGGTCTATAAATAGTGAATTAACCTACTGAGAAAGGGGTTGGACACATTTTGGGATTGGTCTGGAGAGAGGAAAAGTATCACACTTGCTCTCTACAGCCCAAGACTAAAATTAGGGTTCTTATTTGAAAGACTAAGCTTAGAAGATTAGCAAGGTAAAGAGAGAATTGTAATTATGCTTATACTAGTGATAATCCTTGGATGTAGTCCTTACTTATGAGGGCGAACCAAGTAAAAACATCTTGTCAAGTATCTCTAACTCTTATCTCTTTGATATTCCTTATGATTATTGTGTTTGATATATGTTTTGGGATGATTGTGTGTATGTTGGTGTATCTTATTTGGGTGTACTGTGTAAGATCTAACCATTGGGGTTTTACACAGTTACAAATGCAGTGGCATCAGACGGCGAAACTCCAACCCAGCTTATAGTAATTCTAGCGGAGAATGCAGGATCTACCATTTTTACAAAGACCATGTTACAGAAGTTCCTTGAAGTGAGTACCAAGATCCATGCGCAGATGCAGTTACAGATGCAATTACATATGGAAATGGTCCTCAAAAGTAACAGAGAGATAATGGAAGAAAATAGAAGGCTTATGCTAAATCAGACCAGGAGTCGCGCATCTCAATCGCAACCTACTATCCATTCGAGAAAAGGCAAAGGAAAGGAAATAAAGATATCCAACACTTCAGCGAAAATTGGATCGAAGAATAGGAAAGCTGAGGATCCAAAGAAAGGCGGCGAAAGCTTCGACTCTGGATATGACGACGTATTGAATGACGTTGTGAGAAGGGAGTTGCGACGATTACGAAAGCAAGTGGCATCCATGTCGGATTCGCCGAAAGATCTTAAGTTAGCAAAAGAAATCTCAGAGGCAAAAAAGACGCATTTCACACACAAACTACAATTGGGTATATATCTAGGAAGTTTGTAATGCCATCCTTTGCGTTTATCTTTGATGGAACCGGAGATCCAGCTCAGCATTTGAGAAGCTACCAGCGAGATTTAGCGGCATGGACTGGTTGGGATACGATAATGTGTAAAACATTTCCTGCCACTCTCAAAGAAGAGCCATTGGCGTGGTTTAATGATCTTGAAGTGGAGTCAATTGGTACATTCAAAGAGCTAGAAGCACTGGTTTTGGTAACTTATATCCACAATAATCCTAGTCGTCCATGGGTAGAAATTTTTTTGTTGTCAAGAAGTGACCTTTTGAGACCTGTAAGAGTCATATTACAAGATGGAGAAAACACAACAGCGAAGTAGGCACAGCAGTCTCCGACAAAGATAAAATTCGAGCATTCATCAGCTCCATGGAGTCAACTGATCCTATGTTTAAAGCCTTGTATTGGGATACTCCGAAAAATATGAAGACACTACGAACAAAGAAGAATGAATGGATGTCCTTTGAAGAAATTCAAAAAGAAGAACTCCGACAAAAAAAAGAAGAAAGCGAAATTAATTCATTCTATTAACAGCTATTCCCCTGCTGAGCAAGAAGAAATCAAGAAAGAATGGTTTAAAATGGAACAGCAGCGACTAGCAAAATTTTATCTTCGGCGATTGTGGTTCATGTGACTTCGCAGAAGCAAGTCCAGCATCAATCTAACGGCGACCAGCAATGGAATTCAAATAAGCGAGATAATTATGAAGGAAAACACAAACAAGATAACATGGGTAAAAATGATGGCAGAAGTGGACGTGATAATCGGCGATTTGGAAATGGTGATAGGAGGCATAATAGCGACAATCGAAAGTTCGGCGAGCATAGAGCAGGCCATTCAGAGTGTCAGATGTCATTCTTCCAAAGCTTTGTGTTTCTTATACTAATGCCTGGGGGCAGATTGAGAATTCCAAGTGTTGAGACGACATTCGATATCCTCATAATCGGGGAAATCCTCAATATCCTCCATCTAATACTAGCCTTTTTTGTCAATTCCATTAGTTTCATGGTCATTCTACAGAAAATTGTATGGGAGTGCAGCGAGAGGTGAACAAATTCATTCACCAAGGGAAATTCTAAGAATTTCTTGAGTTGCCACCAGCACCACCAATCATGGTACAACCAATCCAGGTTGTCTCGTTGAGCTAGACTGCTTCTCCATTGTGCATCCAAAAATCACCAGAGACGAGTTTCACAACAACATTATGTCGAGAGTGCATAAGCGTGATAGATCAGGGAAGGAGATCTGCAGTGTCGTCGTCAAGCAAGTGTAGTTGCTAGAATGGATGAAAGCTCATGTGTGTTTCTCTGCTGAAGAAGTGTCAGCTGAAAGAAGAAGTCATAATGATCCTTTGGTTCTAACAGTCCAAATGGGAAAATTCAAAGTTCCTAGAATATTGATCCAGGGAGTTCGGTTGATATTCTTTTCAATTCAGCATATCAGGCTACGAAGTCAAAGGATTCATCCGAAGAGTCGTTGGTGCCATCGAAGTATAATATTTATGGATTTAATGGGATTGCGTCTAAACCCAAGGGTGAGGTTACATTGAAAATTGTCACTTGCCTTGAGCTGATCTTAGACATTACCTTTTGTGTTGTGGATGTTGATTCGTCATATGTTGCCATTCTTGGAAGACCATGGCTGCATAGTTTGAAAGGGGTTCCCTCTACTTATTATCAGCGTCTAAGGTTTCCAACACCTGTGGGAGTCTCCGAGTATATTAGAGATCCAGCTGAAGCCAAAGCCTGTAATGAAGTGGATGTCAAGATGCACAAACCAGAAAGGAGAGAATGAACGAGAAGAAGAAGTAGAGGAAAGAAGCTCTCAAGGAGCAGGAAATCCATGAGCTAGTCGCCGACCCAGCAAAATATGTTCATTCTGTGAAAGTGGGAGAATTCGGGGAAGTCGGCTGCAATACTTTTATAGCAATTAAAGGAACCTTCGCCTATGGGAGAACCTGAATTACATTTTACAGTTGTAGAGCCTACAAGAGATATAAACATCGGCGAAGTAAATGACCCCAAGATGGTAAAAATTGGTACTTTATTAGGCGAGGAAGAATCAGCACAGTTGGAGGCATTGCTTAGAGAGTATGTGGATGTATTTGCTTGGAGAATGGATGAGATGCTAGGAATTGACCCAGTCATAGCTTGTCACAAACTAGATATTGATCCAAAGGTCAAGCCTTTCAAGCAGCGCATAAGAAAATTAGCTCCAGCTTATAAAGAAGCAGTAGAAGCTGAGAGTGACAAGATGAGAGCTTCGGGCTTCATCAGACCAGTGCAGTATCCTGAATGGATAACCAATATGGTGGTAGTACCCGAGAAGAACAAGGGAGTACAAATATGCATTGACTTCAGCGACCTTGGCAGGTCTTGTCCAAAGAATAGTTTTCCTTTGCCGAGTAGAGATCAGACTGTTTGTTAGAGAATGGCTCAGTCAAGCTCACTAAGTGTTGGTATGCAAGCTTAGTTGTCAACTTTAGTGATCAAAACTCGAGCTCTAAACAACACACATTAAGTAAGGTCATCATTGAGTTAGCTTTAGGTTGTGGAAGATTTTGGTAGGATTTAGAATCACTATTTGAAGAATTGAAGAAGGCTGAAGATCAAACGAAGACATCCGGCTTCATCATTCAAGAGGTTAGTGAATCTAAATAACGTGATTCCATTATCTTTTACACTTGTGCTACAAAAGACAAAAACATAACTCTCAACTTGAGCTTTACGTTATGACTTGATCACTTGTGATCAGTGTGTCTTAAGATAACTCCACTTTATCGCTTGCGATATTTGTGTTGAAGTTATGACGTTCCAATATTGTTTAGAGCTTTCTTTTCTTCTCCGTCTCTAAGTAATATAAGGTTTCTCCTAAAACCTTCGAGCTGGATAAAGCAGCGTGTTGTCTATGTAGTACTACGAGATTTAATCTATCACAGTATTGTGTATCTACTTACCTAGTCTGACTCTGTCGGATTGATTAGCAAATACTTGTATGAGCTAAATGTAAGTGAGATCGTGACTCACACTTATGTTGTGTAGACTCGATATATTTTTGTTCTGAGCATCGAATGCCACGTCTTGGTTTGGCTGTGAATACTGAAGTTCTGAATCATTTACTTGATTCTGTATATGAACATCTCGTATGCCATATTAAATTTCTGGATTCCGAAACCATATTCTTGTTATCTCATCTTATGGATTTTCAATGTTTGAAACCTCAATGTAGGTTTTGGTAAAACTAAAAGTTGATTTCGAAACCATAATCTGGTTTTCGTATCCGTGAGCTATTGGTCTGAAACTTAAATATTGTGACCAATGAGACAACATGAGTTTGAAACTATGTTTGCTGGCTAACAGTGACTTGAGAATCAAGATAAATGTATCTTGACCATGTGAGTTCTAAAAGGTCGAAAAGACCCTGGGGTTTCCTAAAGGTTTATGTGAACCGGGAAATATAACCTGTGCGTCAAGGCTAAAAAGGTGTGATGCTGAAACGGTGCTTGACCACATGGACTCTCAAGTTTGACACCGAACATATGTAATAAAACTCTAATATGTGTTTCTTGTTTCGAAACCTTAACCAAACATAATCTAGATTTCGAAACCTTGCTTTGGTTTCGCTATATGGAGACTTGATTTGGGAACCTTAAATTGGTTCTGATCATATAATGAACTTTTGATTTCGAAACCTTAATTTGGTTTCTGCCAAACAGTATGTAGGTTTCGAAACCTTAAAATGGTTATCTCAGAATGCGTATTTTCGAAGTTCAAACTCTATCATTTTGATTTGTGCTTCAACGAATTAATGAGTTTGATATTCTCAGCTTGAAGTTTGAATTAGTTCATCTTCAATGTACAACTAAAGTGTTTGAGTCATCATCAGAAATATGGTTAGTCGCTCTAGTTAGTAGACACATGATTTCGGATCAATATTGTACGTGATTAGATCTTCGTATGCTTTTACTACTCGATCAAATATTCATTTGTGTTAGGACATTGTCTGGTCAAACCCACTAGCGTTGGTATGCCAAGCTAGTTGTCAGTTTTAGGTGTCAAAACTCAATTCTTGATTTAGCCTACTAGAGTTTAGATTTCGGAATTGGGATATAAACAAAGTAGTAGACACCTTGAAGACGAAGACTGTGAAGACAAAGAAGACATCAATTATTCTTCATCGACAAAAGGTTAGTATGAGTTATGACTTTATGGAAATTCTTCTATTCTACTTTCTCTATTCTTTCGAAATATAGTCGACTACTTTAGTAGTGATAATAGCGATTAATATCGTATTCTTGTCTAACGTGGCCTTGTGTCATGACCAGTGTTTGTTCCCACAAATATTGTGAGTACAAGAATGAATGAGATAGATTCGGTGCCATGTGTCCATTACAATGGTTTGCTTGCAAATCGTTAGTTGGATATGGATGAATCTAAAGGAGTACTCTTGAGCAAAGAGTCCATGGATTACAGCTGATGACGTATACACATCTAAGTCCTGGTAAGCCCAGAACTTCCAGCGGAATCCAGATTTGACGAAATCTGACAGGCGCACGGTTCACGAACCGGTTCGCAATCCAGAAACTCGGATTTCTTCTGAGTTCCAAAGTGACTGAACATTTCGCGAACTAGGACGCGAACCCAATGTTGGTTACTTTGCTGGTGTCGGATTTAGTGGATATTCTTTCAGAATTTCACTTGGGTCAAACTCTAAACTCTTTTATCTCTTAGATGGACTTGTATATCACATAATATCTTTTGTGTTCCATCTAACGATCCTCAATGAGTCAATAAGATAAGATTATCTCTGGTATGTTCGATTCTATCTTGAAGTGTTTTTGAGCTAACAAAACACTTGGCAGATAAATGATAAAAAGAATTCCAATTGAGATTAATCTCTATTACTTGGTTATCAAGTTTAGGGTTTCCTTAACTTGTGGGACAAGTAATTGATTGTTTTATTCCAAAGCAACCTATCTTATTGAATGCTATAAATAGAGGTGTCTATGGACAAATACCGCAAGCATCAAGCATACGTGAAGGTCCTTAGGGAAGGTAGCGTAAACTCTTTTCACTTCGGTGAACGCTTGTTGTGGTATAGTCATCCTCTATAGGTTGCAGCTCCTCTGGGAACTCCCTACGACTATAAAAGACTTCTCTTGAGAGTTGGGAAGCACAGGTAGGAGATTGAGACCATATTTGGTTGAAATCGGATTAACCTGTAACCTTGGTAACCTGATCACGTTCTTGTCTATTCCATAGTCCGTCTCTTCTGCTATACGGCTATTCAAGAACTGATATGTTACACACAAGGTTGAAAGGTAGCAACGCACGGCTGCACTCGGTGTTGTAAGACCTAGTTAGCTCCAGTTATACAAGTTTCTTAAGTGATTCTTCGTGTATAACTGAGGTAGAGACAGATTGGGCATAGCTTACTCGGTTTTCTTGTCAGCCCTGAATTGTGAAGTAGATTTCCGTATGACTTGGATTTAATCATCCGAAGGAAGTCAACTTGTGTGTGGTAAACTGATAGAGGACAGTTAGACCATACGTCAACAATTAGGTTGCAAAGCCAGTATTGCTGACACAAGCCTTTGACATCGGTCAAAGCAACTCCTAGGCCTGTAAAGGACGTCAGCTGGGGGAATCAAGTGTGTGACGATCTGTGGGGAATCTAGAGACGTAAGGAGTTCGACAGTAGCCAATTCGCTTGGAGGGCTGGAGTTGGTCTCTGCTACATCCCAGACCGAAGTCTTATAGTAGGCTAGCGTTTGTAGTCAGTTTGTACTGGGCGGTGTTCAATCAGGACGAGGTCCCGAGGTTTTTCTGCAAGGCAGTTTCCTCGTTAAAAAAATCTCTGGTGTCTTGTGTGCTTTTACTTTCCGCATTATATCTCTGATTATATAATTAAAGCACCAAGTAGTACGTTATTCAATAACTGTAGAGTTTAACTCCAAAGTCCCCACTTTGTCGAGTTGATCCTTAAGATCACAACTCCGGTTATCTAGGTTTGGATATTGATTTTTGAGATCGTCCAAACTTAAACCATAAGACTCACGAGCCCAAACGAAAAGTTGGTTGTTTTTCGGTACCCCTCCTTTTTCAATTGGTATCAGAGCAGGTGAACACATTAAAGACGTAACTGTCTGTGTTTATCTCGGTTCGTGAAATAACGTCAAAATGAAGGGATCATGCTTTGACTACTCAAAGTCATTGGGATTGTCTACTCCAAAGGCATCCACTCCACTTGTCTCGCAACAGGTTGGAATAAATTCTGGTAAACTCCAAAGTGCAGTAATCCAGAATGATCCTTCATCCAGAAATCTCAAGATTGAACAAACAGAGGAATACATATCCCTGGGAGAGAAATATGTTCAAAGTCTAAGTGATCTCCATGATGCATATACTCGGGAATGCTCACTTTCAGAACTCCTAGAACAACAACTCCAGAAATTGGAAACTGTTGTTCAAGAACTCAGAGACTAAAGAGAAGATTTCTTACCTAGAAACTGCTCTTACTTTGAGTCAAAATCGTGAAAAACAAGTTGCGGAAAAACACGATTTGGAGATTGAAAACATTCTAATCAGCAAGAGGAATGTAGAAGATCGCTTAGCCAATTCTCAAGAAAGATGCAAAACTCTTGAAGAAGAAAATCTGAAACTTATGGACTTGTCCCAAATCCATAGTAAATCAGAAATGACTTCAAGAAGCGATGTGAAAAAACCGTACACTCCACCTATCACATCTGCATCAGAAAGAGTCATTGTATCTGCTAAAGTCACTAATAAAAAGAAGGCAAAACCTTCAGTCACCACGAAAGTAGTGACTACCTTATATGACTCCTCGGGTAATGATAGTGATAAGCAGAATGGTGGTAAAAGATATGAAAATACATGTCAATTCTGTAAAAAGAAAGGACACCACCAAAGAAACTGTAATAGTCAGAAGAAGGAGAAGCAGATTGATCAACTGCAACACACGTTAAACCTTCTGTTAAACAACGTGTCTGAAATCTGCAGGCCTAATCCACAGGTGATCCCTAAAAATAAGGCCTACAAGAGATCATCTTCACCCATGAAAAATGGCAGAACTATTACTGAGAAATGGAGACATAATGATCAACCGTGGGATAAGAGAATCTCTTGGGTCTCACGTAGTAAGTCTCCTAACAAGACAACCACTTCATTAAGAAACCAATCTCATCCCAATCGATTGGTCACTTAAGAAGAGTTACACAAGGTGTAGTCTGATATTGCTAAGCAATATCACTCCCAGAAGAAGAAGTCTAGAAGTTTCTCCCATACTGGGTCACATCATGACGACAGTAACTTCTATGATAACTCCAAGGGAATGTCATCCAAGTCTAAACGATGGCGAAAAACTGGTGAGTCTCCATGAACTCACCAAGACACTAAATTCTAGTGTCAACCAAGCTTCCTTATTTGTGTACTGGAAATAAGGAACGCTTTATCATAGGATTAACATCCTGAATTATACAGTACCCTTTGGCAAAAATTAAAACTCTATTGCCATTGAGAAAAGCTACTGAGAAACGTACACAGTAGAGACACTGAGTCCCTATCGGACCTATCAGTTTGTGAACCAGTTCGCGAACCTTGTGAAAGTGTTTTCTGTACGAGAAACTCAGGAAAGCAATACTCATTAACCAGCTGGCATCGTTTTCTCTTTACGAAAACTAAAACTCGGTTTTCGATTTACTCAAATCTGGAATGCAAACCTGATGGGACTCTGGGTATGCAGTATTTGAGTCAATCCTTCCTGGTATTTTCTTATAAATACCCAAACACCTGATAGATTATATTATTCAAGTGTTTTCTTGCTTACTTGGTCTAACCATGAAAAAGTACAGCATGACAGGAAGTTGGAAGAAGAGAATTCTGGTTGATGAAGACCTTACTCCTCCTAAAATCAAAGGAAGAGATGCTAAGGTTTCTTGTTATTTTGCCTACCACTATCAAGATTTGGAAGAAGCTGATATGGAAAATGGTGATGTCTTATATGATATCATCAAGTGGTGCAAAGAAATTTTTCCTCAGCATAAGAAAAACATGAAAGACTGTGATTTGCTTGGCTATCAGATGGAAGGAGTGTTGATTGAGATTATGCTCATGAAAGCACAATTAAGAGAACTTGTCAATGGCAAAAAGATTGTTTTCAATGATGCATAGAAAACAAAAGACAAGTCTTCCATGAGCAAATCTACTTAAAGACAGTTTTATCATAGTTATCTTATAGTTCTTCTTAATAGATCAGATTAGTTGGTTCCTTGTGAGAACTTGTTCTTACTTTTGCCTAAGGAATATAAACTAAATCTGTTAAGTAGTTTGCCTTTTCATGCTTTTTAGAGTTTTTCAAGCATGTACTACTTTATTTCATTAATAAAAGTTCTTTTTAGATGTTATTAATGATGTTTGCAATACTTGATTTGTCTACCTCAATCTTATTACAAAACATAGCTTTTTCCATTGCTTCGGTAGTGACGTAAAGCTGTGTCTATTTACAAAAGTTATGCTTTTTCTCGCGATTAAGAAACTTTTGATTGTATGATTTCTAGAAGTTTTCCAAACTCGAAATCATAAACTCTTTTTCCAAAAAAATTGGCTAAGGAAAAGAGATTATTAACAAAGCAAAACTGGATAACATTTAATTGTTCTTGTCCATGTTCGTCTTTGTCAGTTGTTCTTTAATGAATGACACCACACGGGGGAGAGTTCTTATCTTGAACTTGCGCTTAATAACAAATCTTTTTGGGGAGCGTGGATGTGGAATATTGGGAGAAAGTGTATCTATATTTCTCCATAAGGTGAGAACTCAGGAATCTTGTTGTTCAGATTACCTAAGTATACCATCTTTGAACTTGATATGCGAGTACTTAGCTTCACCTGTTATCATAGGTGTATGAAACCCTAGTCTCAAACTACTTTGCCATATTTTTGTGACAAATAGGGGGAGAATACATATAGTTCTTGTTCTTGTGGTGCATTAAGGTGCATAACCATAGGGGGAGAACATCATGTGCTTACTTGTTGTGCTTTTCACAAAGTATCAAGTGTGGGGGAGTAATTAAAGCTGAGAAGAAGCTTCGTATCAAGAATGAGTAGAATCACTTTAAAAGTTTTGATACACCAACTTTAAAGTTTACTCAGATTCTTACTCTTACGCACAAACAACATGTGGGATGAGCATACCAACCCACCTAAGCTTAAGCGTACCTTTATGGTTGTTTGAGCTGGATATGTTGTAGCTGCTGACTACGGATTCATCAACAAGAGTTTAATGAACACATCAAGATTCAAGGGAGAAGTTGAAGAATTCAATAAATCAAAATACATCTGGTTAGTACTTCATCGTATATTATTTGAATCCATATGTAAATTGGTTTTGTCACTAAAATTGACAAATGGGGAGATTGTTAGGACATTGTCCGGTCAAACCCACTAGCGTTGGTATGTCAAGCTAGTTGTCAGTTTTAGGTGTCAAACCTCAATTCTTGATTTAGCCTACTAGAGTTTAGATTTCGGAATTGGAATATAGATAAAGTAGTAGAGACCTTGAAGACGAAGACTGTGAAGACAAAGAAGACATCAATTATTCTTCATCGACAAAAGGTTAGTAGGAGTTATGACTTTATGGAAATTCTTCTATTCTACTTTCTCTATTCTTTCGAAATATAGTCGACTACTTTAGTAGTGATAATAGAGATTGAGATCGTATTCTTGTCTAACGTGGCCTTGTGTCATGACCAATGTTTGTTCCCACAAATACTGTGAGTACAAGAATGAATGAGATTGATTCGGTGCCATGTGTCCATTACAATGGTTTGCTTGCAAATCGTTAATTGGATATGGATGAATCTAAAGGAGTACTCTTGAGCAAAGAGTCCATGGATTACAGCTGAGGACGTATACACGTCTAAGTCCTGGTCAGCCCAGAACTTCCAGCGGAATCCAGATTTGACGAAATCTGACAGGCGCACGGTTCACGAACCGGTTCGCAAACCAGAAACTCGGATTTCTTCTGAGTTCCAGAGTGACTGAACATTTCGCGAACTAGGACGCGAACCCAATGTTGATTACTTTGCTGGTGTCGGATTTAGTGGATATTCTTTCAGGATTTCACTTGGGTCAAACTCTAAACTCCTTTATCTCTTAGATGGACTTGTATATCACATAATATCTTTTGTGTTCCATCTAACGATCCTCAATGAGTCAATAAGATAAGATTATCTCTGGTTTGTTGGATTCTATCTTGAAGTGTTTTTGAGCTAACAAAACACTTGGCAGATAAATGATAAAAAGAATTCCAATTGAGATTAATCTCTATTACTTGGTTATCAAGTTTAGGGTTTCCTTAATTTGTGGGACAAGTAATTGATTGATTTATTCCAAAGCAACCTATCTTATTGAATGCTATAAATAGAGGTGTCTATGGACAAATACCGCAAGCATCAAGCATACGTGAAGGTCCTTAGGGAAGGTAGCGTAAACTCTTTTCACTTCGGTGAACACTTGTTGCGGTATAGTCATCCTCTATAGGTTGCAGCTCCTCTGGGAACTCCCTACGACTATAAAAGACTTCTCTTGAGAGTTGGGAAGCACATGTAGGAGATTGAGACCATATTTGGTTGAAATCGGATTAACCTGTAACCTTGGTAACCTGATCACATTCTTGTCTATTCCATAGTCTGTCTCTTCTGCTATACGGCTATTCAAGAACTGATACGTTACACACAAGGTTGAAAGGTAGCAACACACGACAGCACTCGGTGTTGTAAGACCTAGTTAGCTCCAGTTATACAAGTTTCTTAAGTGATTCTTCGTGTATAACAGAGGTAGAGACAGATTGGGCATAACTTACTCGGTTTGCTTGTCAGCCATGATTTGTGAAGTAGATTTCCGTATGACCTGGAATTAATCATCCGAAGGAAGTCAACTTGTGTGTGGTAAACTGATAGAGGACAATTAGACCATACGTCAACAATTAGGTTGCAAAGCCAGTATTGCTGACACAAACCTTTGACATCGGTCAAAGCAACTCCTAGGCATGTAAAGGACGTCAGCTGGGGAAATCAAGTGTGTGACGATCTGTGGGGGATCTAGAGACGTAAGGAGTGCGACAGTAGCCAATTCGCTTGGAGGGCTGGAGTTGGTCTCTGCTACATCCCAGACCGAAGTCTTATAGTAGGCTAGCGTTTGTAGTCAGTTTGTACTGGGCGGTGTTCAATCTGGATGAGGTTGATCGGTCGGAAAAACGACTCTTGTAATACCGCAAGTGCACGGTGTCGAGGATGTAGACAACGGCAAATACGGGTTGTCCCACAGAGAGTG
>JAJJMA010010943.1:8506-19701 GCA_023529015.1 Papaver nudicaule | reverse complement strand
TTCACGACACCCAGAGATCACAGCAGCAACGTCATCCTTCTCACTGTCTTTTACGGCCAAGACTCAACCCAAACTCACCACTAATTCATGTCAATAGTCCCTGTGCTTGTTGTCTTCAAAATCCTCTATAATCCCTTGGTAATCTTCAAAGGAGTCATGGCTTGGTCGACGGCACAGAGAAGATATCTCTCAATTGAAACAGAAGTTGAAACGAAAATGCGTCTATTTTAAAACAAAGAAGAGGGTGCCCCTTATCGGCAAGCCTGGATCCTCATAACGTATCTGTCTTCATAACCCCTATAAAACCATCGTTGCCCGCCTCCAGTAATTCTTATTCTTTTTGCTTCTTTTTGCCTTCTTTCTCGTCGTATTGTCGGAATTGCTTGTACTTCTTGTAAATTGCTTAAAGCAATATTATTAATCAAATAACGAGATCTTGCTACTGTAAATATGAGTGTAAATATGTAATATTTATGCGCTCATCAGAGGTCCCGAGGTTTTTCTGCAAGGCAGTTTCCTCGTTAAAAAAATCTCTGGTGTCTTGTGTGCTTTTACTTTTCGCATTATATCTCTGATTATATAATTAAAGCACCAAGTAGTACGTTATTCAATAACCATAGAGTTTAACTCCAAAGTCCCCACTTTGTCGAGTTGATCCCCAAGATCACAACTCCGGTTATCTAGGTTTGGATATTGATTTTTGAGATCGTCCAAACTTAAACCATAAGACTCACGAGCCCAAACGAAAATGTATTTCGGTACCCCTCTATTTTCAATTTGTTTATTCATTTGATGTTTTGATTTGAATTCTTGGATATCATTAACGTGATCATCTATATTGGAATCAAGAATTCAGGAGATTCAACATTTTGTTATTGCTCGTTTGAATCATGCACTGTACATCCATGGTATATCTTTATGTGTGATTCAGAATGTCCCTTGAACCTACGTGTTCACTTAAGCTTAACACACAAGGCTTGTCCACGTCTGTAAGGATACGTTTATGCGGAACGTTGAACCACGTTAGACCAGATCCCACTTCCACCTAGGATCGTTCTGGCCCGTCCAGCAAAGCCTAGGAAGTGATGTCGACGTTATTAAAGTTGATGACGACATTTGGAAGAAATAATACCTTAAGGAGATTTTCGAAACAAAATGACATGTTTCGAATTGATCTCTTTCCCAGGGAGCATGTTTGGTAAGCACCATATTTCGAATTAATGAAATATCCAAATATACCTTATGAGTATTATGTGCTTTGTTTACTATTGGCCAACATTTATTGAAAATATATTTTCATTTATGAATTATATTTTTCTTTAATGTAAAATGCTAGAGTATTAGATCTCATTAAATGTTATGAGTCTAAGTGAGGAATTTCGGAACTAATATGGAAATGTGCTTTAATGAATTTCCGAAATTAAGTTAGCCTCATTTCAAAGCTAAGCCTTAGTCAATATAAATAGGAGTGGTATCTCTCCAGAAAGCTTTATCCCTCTACCAAGCTCTTATTCGGAATTGTTAGCTTGTGTCTGCCGCTTTTGTTTTCGGTTACCTTTGAGCTTTTTCTCTTGGTCTAGAATTGCGTGAAAGTCTTCTCTAGGGATCGAGAAGCCTAGAAGTACCTCTGCGGGAAACTAGTTTATGTTTTACTAGTATTTTTTGTATTGTACTTGTGTTCTGATCTATCACGTCTATCAAACCTTGCGATCTTGTTTATTCTATGGCCCTTCTCTTCTGCAATAAGGCCACTCAAGATCGTTGTGATTAGAACAAACTCTTTATCTATTAACCTGGATTTGTCAGCAAGCCGCTTTCGGTTTGTGTGCCTAAATTATAGATAATGACAAGATTGCTGTTATTAGATTTGTTCTTTGCAGGTACACCATTCTTCAAGGTCATATCATATCGTACTTGCTACAGCTATCTGCTTGATTCCAACTGGGACGACAAGGTTGCTCTTTCGGGAGTGCTCTTGGTATAAAACGACTTCGGTGAAATAGCTGTTAGTTACCAAGGATATCATCTAGCGATTTGACCTGCCGCTATTGGTTGTTGTCCATAAGGTTGTAATCGTCCGATTGGAGGTCGGGTAGCGATATTCCTCGCTACGGGCTGTGAGGCAACTCTTGCGTAAGACAGTAAATGACGTTTGTTTGCGTAAGGGAGTACATGTGCGTGACCACCTTGTTGTGGTTGGAGGCGCAGGAATACTGAGGGGAAATCTTGGTGACTAATAGTCGTATTAGGGTCATATTGTCTGCACCAGCTAGTCCGAAGTCTGAGAGTAGTGTTGGCGGCTTAATTCTTAAGAGTATTCAAACTGGACGAGATCCCGGGGTTTTTCTACGAGTTTGTAGTTTCCCCGTTAACAAAAATCTTGTATGTACTTTACTTTACTTCCGCGTTATATTTGATTTATCATTTATAATTAAAGTATCGTACTTGGTTGTTGACATAGCCTTTCGGATTCTTGTATTGACTCCCTTGTGTGAATCAATCAGATCTGAATCGTCCCATCCTTGCGATCTTTCACTTACATACCCGCCATAAGGTGGCTGGAATGCATGAGAATTCTCACAAGGTCTTGAGGTATTCCAAAATTCTACCTTTTGAATAGGCGAAGGATCTTTATAATGATCCAGATTTGAAATAACTTCATCAATGTTATAAGGACTTTGTAATGGAATAAAGGAATCATTGCATTGCTTTTCAAAAGAATCATTGTATTGTTTTTCAAAAAATTCCCTCAAAGTGGGTTCTTTTTTACTTACAGTGGAATGAGAATATGAATCGAATTGATTACCATTGTATGTTTGCTCTTGTGAATCATACGTGTTACTCCCAAACGGAAACATCACGATCGAATTGTACCTGAAATAAGATTCTCAAACAAAGAAATTAGTAAAGGAAATAACGAATGCAAGTGCAAAAATATAAATCAAATGCAAAAACAGAAAATCAAATAACAACTGAAACACCGCTCCCCGGCAGCGGCGCCAATTTTGATGAGTGCCGAACTCACACAAAAATATATTCCTTACTTCTCTACACTAAATAATAGTATTGGATAAGCAGGTTCGTTCCTGAGGGAGAGAGCTAAGTTGTTGACCTAATTTTCTGAATGAATGCAAGATAATGAAACAAGTATGGGATGAGAATGGTTGAGGAATCAATATCCCCTATTTAATATGAATCAGTTTAATCACACAAGTGCAATCTTCTTCAAAATACGTTTATTAACAACCCTAGACATGTTATAAGCTCAACAAGTCTATATGGACTCCAAAATAACTTCGCAGAATAAGTTCTCTACAAAATCCTAGCCAATTAGGTCACTTTGAATAAGCTCTCAAAGTGTAACAAAATTAACCGATAAAATCTATGAGTTGGATTGATCCTAATCACATGTTCATAAGCTCGACATGTGAATTTAGGGTTATCAACTACACACTATTGTCCACGGAATCCCTCCACAACGTTAATGTTATGCTACTTGTGATAAATCACCTCAACAATTACGGATTGAGGCTCAATAATCTAGCATTAGTATTACTAGCAATCTATTCAATGTGCACTTAAATATCATGCAAGCAATCCATGGTTATAAGCATAGTAGAAGACAAACAATAACACAATAATTGGAATAAAGAGTTACTTGTATAAAGACTCAAATCAAAATAGGTTCAAAATCATCCCAAACCAAACAAGAATTTAGCTACGCATGGAGTTCATGTTTCTCAAATAAATCGAAGAATAAAAGGAATTTATAGTGCAAGAAAATTTAGAAATCAGAAACCCAATTGTTACTGGTGATGTGGACAGCAAACAAATACTCTCAAGCTCCTGGTAGTGATGGAAGTGAACTGATGGTGTAGACGTCGTGGTGGTGCTGCGGAGATGGAGATGATGTTGTGGTGGTGCTGATGTTGGTGATGGACAGATGGTGGTGAAGCTCGAATCGTTACTGCTGCGGTGGAGTGCTGAATGTATGCAGGGGACTGTTGGTGAATGATGCAGGTGGTGGAACTGGTGGTATGTGAGTTGTTGCTTATGGTGATGTTATGCAGGTGGTAGATGGATGGTGGTGGATGCAAAGAAGATATGATGCAGGTGATGGTGGTGGTGAACTGGTGGTGCAGGAAAGATTGGTGACAATAACAGAAGAGGAGCAAAGCTCCTCTCTGTTGAGAGGTAAACTGCGGTCCAGAGATATGTTATTCTGTTAGGTTTAGCTCTCTTTTATATATTCTGTTTGCTGCAACTTGTATTCCACGGAAAAACCCATCATTCCTGATATCTCGTCTTCTAAATATAGCTCATAAATCTCCACCATTCAACCCCACAGATCAATCGCAACAACTCATCTTCTCATGCTATTTTTTCGCTTAAATTCTTCCCAACTACAACCCAACTCTCTTGAAACTCTATGCCCAATTTCTGTGTCCCTGTTGGCTTCCAATTCATAGCCTAATCCGTCTCAATTAGCCACCAGAACAACCATGGCTTAGCCACTGGCAAGCTTGGTTCAACACAAGTCGCTTGTGAATCGACGGCAGGACAACAACTTCTAACTGATTTCTCGGACAGAATTAATCCACAAACCCTTTACAATCTTGCAACCAAACTCTTACCCAGGTTTCCTTGTTCATCTGGACTTCAGAACCTTTCATATTTCTCCTCGGACACCCATCAGAACCATGGCTAGAACCGATGGCAAGGGTGCAATTCAACTGCTACAGAACCCGTCAGTTAGCCATTTCACCAAACAGATGGTGTGCATTTCCCTATTCAGGCGGATTTGAACTCTGTTGATGATATTCTAAGCTCACAATTGCTCCTCCCTGCAACACATTCATAAATTGAAGATAAACCACATTTGTTAATCATACAGGAGGCAATCAGATCACTCAATTTCATCATGAACTTCAAATGGCAGGATGCTCCATCTTCCCCTGTTTTCTTATTATCAACGGTGGCAACCCGATATTTCTTCTCTGTTTTAGCTTCAGTTGAACCCCAGAAATCCTCGTCAACTCGAACCCATTGTCCCTTATTCCTTGGTCTTCAAAAATCCTTCGTCACCTCGTGAATCAACCATCTGAACATGGTTCAGATGACTGCGAAATAACTGCAGCGACTGTCTTGTTTTCTTCTCGCTCGAACTCATAGACTTGTCCTAACCCAGCCACATGAACCATTGAACCGTGGTTGTGCTTGTACGTAGATTTGGCAGTAGCATCTGGTCACGTCTGAACTTGAGCTCATAACTGGTCGTGACTGAGAGAGCTATACCTGATTCTGGTTGTTCTGAATTTAAAGTGGAGCTGGTGGCCCTGATCAACATTGTGTCTGCTCCAGCATTTTGTTTCTTTAGAGAACTGGCAGCCCTGATCCACTGGCCATCTGTCTATAATAATATTCGGCTGCCTCCTTTGTCTGCCCTGAGAAGAAGAAGATGGGTGCTCCTGTGAACTGCAAATTAGAACCAAATGACTGCCCCCATGCTATATGTGGCTGCCTCTAGTAGTTCTTTGATGCTATAAAGGCTTGTGTTCTTCTATGTTTTGGATCCATTCACTCCCGGTGTCACCAAGCAATACTTCGTACTTCTTTTTGCTTCATTTTGTGTATATGACTTAAATGTACCTGCAAAATAGAAAACAACGTGAAATAACCAATGTATGAGGCATAAGCTAGACATAAGCGTATGAATAAGGTACTATTGAATAGGTGTTTTAGGCACCTATCAACCAACCATTGGTACGTGGGTGGCACAAGTCCCCATGGGGGGACTCCGGAGAGCAGCCTCTGTATTGCTGCGTTCCTAGTACTCTGGTTGTCCAGGGACATTTTTGCTGATGCTCCTCGTGGTACCTTGAAGCTTCATGTCGTTCCCCTCGCTGTTCTTCTAGCTCACGGCCAGAGTTTGCCCATTGGTAGTTTATTCCTCGGTTCTCAGTATGCTCAGTTCGATGCTTTCGTCCGAGACATGTCAGTCCCCGGTGTCAGCAGGGTCAGTACTTATGCGAATCCCTGCTTCATCCAGGCGATTTTGTGGGAGCATTTCATTCCTCATAGACCCAAGAAGGGGGCTTCTCTGAGTAGCACATTGAAGGGGTGTCCTCGAATTCTGCAGTGGAATGGCAAGCTGCCCATCCCCTCTCCGGCGTTGAGAAATTTGCTAGATGATGAGAGGAATGTCGACCTCCGCCCGTGGTATACTAATTCTTCCCCTGATATCATACAACCCATAACTTTCACGGAGGATCCCGGCGTTGAGTTACAATCAGGACCTCGAGAGTCGAGTGGCCTCGCTGTTGGGGAAGCTATCTTTATCAACAGCGGCACTCCAGGCTTCATCCTTGGTTACTTTCAAGGGGAGAAGGTGGTTATCCCTTACAACATTGATAGGGCTGCGAGAGTGATGGGTTTTGATCAAGATGTGCCGAAGGTGTTGTTCTCTGTGCCTTCTGTGGCTGAATTGCGGTCTTCGCTCGACGTATCACTCCACCTCGGCCGTCGCTCTCCTTTCATCTTTCGTCATCGGCCGACGAGGATGACTCCTGAGTATCATGAGTTTTGGAATGATACCCTCAAAGTTCTTCATGGCTTCGTCAACGAAGGGGGTCGGCGTGTTCCTGTAACTCCCACTCAGGTATAGTGATCCGACTGTAATTTCCTCTTGATTAAAAAAAATGTCTTTCTCTTTACCCCTCGTTATTCTTCTGCACGTGCGCTCTACTCCTAGTCCCCAGTCGGACGATATGATCTCAGTTCGAGACACCAGGAGGCGTCGACCTCTGATGAGAATTCCCAAGGGGTATGTGCCAGAATACGAGGACGAGGATGCTGATGTGACGGTAACGAGTCTTCCATCAAGACTGCTTTGTTCCTTGTTAATGTTTAGTCGAGTCTTCATTTCCGTGTTATTTCTTTGTAGACGGACCACCCAGGAGACAACGAGCCAATGGGGTCTTCGACTGTTGGTGATAAAGAGCAAGAGGTGGCTGGGACATTTAACGCTTCATCACTCCTTCGGGAAGAGTCGCATCCTGTCTCGGTAAGGGACTCCGTTCTTTATGTCTTCACTCATGTCTTCTTTACCTCCAGTGTATCTCACGCCCCCCCCCCCTTTTTCGACCCCTCTATTTTTTTAGTCTTCGAATGAGAGTGGAGAGTTCATGCGTGACGAGGCGTTGGTGACTAGTGGCGTAGCTTCCCTTGGTACTGTAGGCGTGTCTTCGGGCGAAGGTGGTGATGAAGAGGTTGTCGAGGACGGCAACACTGAGGGGATGGTGGACTCTGACTTCAGGGACGCTGTTGATGCTGAGGTTGGAGCCAGGGAGGCTAGGCTCAACGCGCTTTACCCGGGCCGAGGTGTTGCTTTTCCCCTCTTGAGTAGAGTCAGGTCTTACCAGGTGGCTATAGGCGGTTTCGTTGTTTCCCAAGAGTATGAGGACATGTATACACGTATCTGGAGAGAGTTCGGGCATATTGCGAGGGAGGAAGAAAACCGTACCATGGCGGAAGGGTTCGTCGGATTTCTCTTGGAGCAGATTGCCGAGATGCGGGAGAACTCCATGCTTGGGGCTGAACCAGGGACGCTGCAGGATTGGGAGGATGCTATCGCGGCTGCTGAGTCTGAGTCCTACAATGTGGCCTGGCTCCGAGAGAGATTCGAAAAGCAGAAGAATGCGAAGGCTGAGGCTGAGGGAGTTACAGAGGACGTCCTCGCGGCGAAAGAGAAGGAGGTCGCCGAACTGAAAGCCAGGCTTGCGAAGGAGCGAGAGGTTCTTTCCAACATGAGGGGCTCTTATGAAAAGGCTAAGGCTATTGTGTTATCTGGTCTTTTCTGATTGTTTTGACTCATGGTTCGGGAATTTTCTTTATTAGTATTTATTTGAAAGACAATGATAGGACGAGTATGTACAACGGTTACACGTTTCTCTTCTCTTTTTTTTGACTGAGGTTTAATTGGGATATGCTTCAATCCGCTTTCCTTTGACTATCATCGTATCCTTGCATTCGTCTTTGGGTGAGGTGAGCTTGTAGTATCCGCTTGGGGCGGATTGAATAACCACGTAAGGACCTGCGGGCTCCCCTCCTCCTTGCCTGTTAACCTTCATCACTAATCTTCCTACTTCGTAGCCTCTGTTATTGGTTATCGGGGCTCTGAGGCGATGAAGCTTTCGATACAATGGCGATTTTCGACGACAGTGGGTAAACCCGTTGTTTTTCTCATCTCCTATTGCTAATTGGCTAAACGAAATATTAAGGGTTTCGTGGCCAGGGGAAGAGGTCGTCCACCTTCTAAAATACTGAGTAGTGTTCATGGTCCACTCATACCTGGGGACAAGCATTCTGTCCATCTTTTGCGGGGTTTCCGTCCTCGGTTCCCTTCCCGGACTAGGTGAGGCTCTTCTTTCCTCGTACAAGGATACTGTCGCCGTGTGGAGCTCCTCCAGTCCAGCTTGTGTTCCTTGTGGGGTTGCAGTCCTATTAAGTAAGTCCTGGTTGTATCGGAACCAAGAGTAGCCGAGGACAATGTCGTGTTCGAAGTCTTGCGGGACTACATAGAGCTCGGCCTTCGTTTGTAATCCATTCACTTCGATCTGGAGGGTTATTCGTCCCCGGGTTACCACCGTCCTTCCTTCAGGGTCCTCCAACGTCTCCGGGGATCCAGTGATGTCGTGTGGTGAGCCTCCCGAGGTTTCCAGTGTCGTTGCAGAAATGACATTGATCTTCCCTTCTGGGTCCAATAACGTGTTGGGGAATCCGACACCGCGTATATATGCAGTCGTGAGTATCCCCCAACCTTGCCTAGCTAGTAGCCCCCAGTCGTATCTTATCAGAGACTTGTCTGGGGTTGAAGAGTGTGGGTCTTCCTCTTCTCCAAACGGCAATCGTCTACCCGACACCACATGGTTGAGTGATGTGAACATATCTTTTCGTTGTGACTTCGAGAAGCATAAGGTTTCGCATAGTTGATGCATCAAATTTTCCACTCTCTGGTTTACAGGTTCCCGGTGGTCCGTGAGAGCTCGGATGTGTGGAGGTTCTGGACACGACATATAAGAGCGTGCTTTGGCTTTGACAACGTGTTCTTCAAGGATTCGCCTGAAACTGTTGCATTGGATCGTGGCGTGGCTGATTCTCCTGTGATAATGACAATAATGAGGGTGTTTCATCTCTTCAGCGGTGGGAGGCTTCAATGCTCTGGGTAGTTCCACGAGTCTGTCTCGGACTAAAGATTCCAGCAGTTGTTCCATCTCTGTCGCCGTGAGGTCGTCTGGTAAATCGATTCCTCCTTGTTGTTGCAAGTCCCCTTCTGGCACTGCGTTTGGCATTGTTGGGGCTTGTGCTTGATATTCAGCAAGGTATTCCCCCGCTTTTCTCTTCCTGTCGTTGTGTGGACCTCCATTGTTTTCTCCAGCGGGTTCTCCACGCTTTAATTGTCGAGCTCTCTCCCTCAGCGTGGGCATTATAGAGTTGGATCTTGCCGCTGCCTCCTGGAGTTCGGCGAGAGTCTGGAATTGAAGATCTTCTAGGAGGGCACGGTAAATGGGAGCCATGGTACCGGTGCAGATTTCTACTAGTTGCAGCTCTGTTATGTCTGGGGCGCATCAACCGAGGGCTTGCCCTTTGAACCTTTTCACGTATTCCTCGGGGCATTCTCCAGCTCTTTGGCGCATTTTACTTAAATCAGAGAGAGTTACCTTTCCGAAAAGAAATTCTTTGAAGAAGGCGTCCATCAATCCATTCCATGTGCTCGTGGTTCTTGGTGGGAGATGCGCGTACCATTGATAGGCTTCACCGATGAGAGACTTCGGGAATTCGTTAAGTCTCAAGGTATGACTGTATCCGTACTCCCCTAGAGATTCCAGGAAGCGTGAGACGTGTTCTCGTGCATGACCGGCTCCGTCGTATCTGGGGAAGGAAGGGGTGACGTAGGTTCGAAGGGCTTCTCGGGCCGGTTGGTTGTCGCTCTTGCGGTGTGCAGTCGTAGGCGATTCGTCCTTTGTTCGTGCGATGGCTCTTTCCAGTGGAGCGGGCGTAGTGATGGCGGTCTTCTTCGCAACTTCATGGAGTTCGGAGAAGGTTTTGAAGCGGAGATTCTCCAAGAGAGCTCGGTACACTGGGATCATTCCGTTGATGCAGAGCTCCACCAACTGCTGTTCCGTCATTGGGGCCTCGAGTATGGGCGAGATAATAGGTGTTGATGGGGAAGTTTCTTGGATAATGGGTATGTGGGTAGGTGTCGTGCCAGAGGTTACAGCATCATTAGTCGAAGAGTTGGGGTTTTTGGTATCTGATCCCGACCTTAGTTCAACCATCTTTGAAGGCTTCTCTGGAACCGAGAGAATGATCTCCCACTGTGGTCGCCAACTGTTTTTACCTGCAAAAACAAGTGTACCGTCTCTGGGTACTTTCGTAGTGCTCGGAGATCAAAGTCGAACAAGGCAAGCCTAAACCAAGGATGGCCGTTCCCACCTTGCTTCGGTCACAGAGAGGATAGAGGTTGGTCTAGGGAGGGAAACAGCGAAGAAACTTGAGATCAGGTTGAAGGTGAGTTTTTGGGTGTTTGAGTTCAAGATTTCCGTCGTGAAGTCGACTAGAAATCTCCAAGGCTAGAACGAGTTTAGATTCTCAGGTGTCTTTCTCTGAGGCTCTGTGTGTTTTCTGGATATTCTCGGTGTTCTAGTTATTCTGACTGTTCTGCCTTGGAAGATAGAGGAAGCCTCTATTTATAGTTTGAACTCACCCTGATCTCTCGACAGAGAAGGTGGACGTCGTGGAGGAATGGAGGAGTGGAGGACATGCGTTGGTTTCCGTAACTGCCTGAGTTGCGTGGAACATGCCCACTCGTGCCATCTTCCCGTAACTGCCCACTATCTCCATCAGTTTCTTTCAACTGCCGTAGACCGCCAGACCAATACCCCTAAAGTTATCCCCCCGTGTGACGTTTTGATATCTCGAGTGAGTGATACGCGACTATTGCGTAGTTGAGTTGGGTAGAGTAGGGTTGTACGACTGATTGTCGTGACAAACATGGTGTGATGTCGAGTGGCTTTGGTTTTTGGCCAAGGCCACAAGTGCTTGATTGCGCTATGGCACTAGTTATGGTGGCGCCATGGCCAAAGTTTGGTTTGGAACGCGCCTTTGGCGTTTAGTTATGGTGGCGCCATGGCTCA
>JAJJMA010010940.1:0-17926 GCA_023529015.1 Papaver nudicaule | reverse complement strand
TATAAAGACACCATGGTTGAATAGAGCTCGGGTGTTGGTTGAATATGGTTTACGATTTACCTTTAGTATTTGTTGTGTTAGCGGCATAGATTTATAATCATTAGCCATGTAAGTTGAGATAAGAATAGAGGAGGCGAAACCCTAAACCTAGAAAATAAAAATACAAACAAACAGGTAAAGGAGCAAAACCCCTACTTCCCATTTAGATCGAACCGATACACCCTCATCTGCAAAATCGAAACACAACGAAATAAATCTAAATCAAAGGATAAAATACATTAAAAAAAAAGTAGAAGAGATGCAGTAGCGGAGAGGAGAAAAGAAGAATTGGAGAACAGAGACCGAGCGAAAAAAAAGTATATGCATCAGAGAAGGCGCAGAAGGAGGATTCGGGAAAATAAGAGATCTAGTTTTTTTAGAGGTAATATTTTGAAGTTCTTTGATTGGTTGGAATTTTCTCTGGTGGGGCCAGAAACTCTAAGAGTTGAGAGAACTCCCTACTTTTAATCTCAGCTAAGTAAAACATTCTGAAATTATAGGGTTTAATTAAGGGAACATTTGAATAGAATATTATTACAAAGGAAGTATTACCGAAACGACACCTTTTGTATTAGTCAAAGGGTAAATTGGGGATTAAATTCTAAATTAATAAGGGACGCCTAAAATAGATTAACAAAATGACCCTATTTTACCGGGACATGGTGGTCACGCAAACCACATAGGGTGGTAGCGCAAATCAGCTGTTGTAATAATAAGTTCAAAGTCGAATGTAATGGGTTCCCTTCTTTCCTTTACTCACTTTGAAGCCCATGGAGAGATCCCTGCCTGCAACTGGGAGAGATCCCTGCTTCCCAAAGTAATAACATTGTGGATTGCCTTCAGCCAACAAATAACACGTGATAACCAATATAGAGGTGGCAATGAGTTCCATCTCTCAGAATTTGTAGTGCTGATCAGTAGAAACCTAGACCAGTATCAGAGTCGAACCTCTAAGCCTCCGGTAGGTTCAACCCTATTCAAAAGTTGGAATGAACAACATTTGGCTAAATTCTGTTTCATGAGTACTAGTCATCAACTAGATTGTATTATTCATCACTTTTACATACATAAATACAAGAAATGATCGAAGTTATTTGAGCGCAAATTAAAAACTGTTGGAAATCTTGCAACAATCAAAGTAGATGTTAGATGTATCAAGTAATATATAAAAGATTGAATCTCAAACAAACCCTAAGCGCTTCTACGAGGACAGAGCCGCCTGTCCAACAAACTGCCCTTAACACAATAGCTCGCGGGTACACTCAAAGAGAGCGATGCTATACCCCTACAGCGAGGATGTGTCCAGGATAGAACTGCCCGATGTGTGAATGTCAACACAACAATCAACACCCAATCATGAACTTAGCTACGAAGGGAGGAAAGATAGTAAACAAGCAATGTGCGCAAAACAAAGCAAGAAGAGGGGAAAAGAAGACGGGATAGTAGCCGCTTCTGGGATGACTTGAGAAGGGTAAAACGTCAACTATATATAGGAGAAGATAACTTGCAAAAGAATTTTCGATTACTTGTAAAACAAGGAGAGAAAATTAAGCGTTAAGAAACTCATGTAAATTAGGAAACCAGATTTTACCCAGAATAAAACTCCTCTCCACCGCGTGAAGGTTTTCTCCCATAAATAAAACTCAGTAAAAATATTTTGTAAATAGTAAAAAATATTTAAGTCGGTTTACGGCTCTTGGTTGACACGCACAAGTGTGCCTTGGGCATCAGGGACAGCAATGTCTTTTTGCCCGTCCGCCCCCCACCCATAAGAGTAGGAAAGCTCCTTACTTTTATGGTGGCATTCACCTTTAGTTTTAACCCATATGGGACTAAACTAAGGACATTTCATTCACTCAAGAAAATGAGCAAGAATCCTAGTGACCCTTAGGTCACAAGATCAAATCACACCAAGACCAAATAAAAACATTAAAAAACCCCATTTTCTCCAACAAAAACAAGATGAAAGAAAAACAAGTACTTACACATAACATACAATGTGTACAAAAGAGATATAACTACTAAGCTAGGAGTCTAGGACTTGGTAGATTTCTTGCTGCATTCAGGGGGGAACCCTTGAGGGAAACGTTTCCAATCAGTACAATAGTTGTATATCATAAACTTCTTTTGAACTCGTCTTAGTCTCTTTTTGCTCTTCAAGTCGAGCTCCTGATATAGCCAGGGTGCGTCGGTAGAAGAAGGCGAAGTGGAAGAATTCGATGCTGAACAAGGTGAAGGGCTAGATGATGCAGAAGACTGTATACAAGCATTAGATTTGAAGTTCTGAAAGGATGCTATGAAGGGAGCTTGGGTCCAATCAGTTTTGACAAGTCCACCCCTTGTCGCCCAATCCTCGGCGTCCCATAAACTTGAATAGACCCTCATTGGTTGCTTATTGAGGTAAGGGACACCAATCGCTTCTGAATTCTTGAATTCTCTTATCGGAACGTTATCAACATAAAACCTGTAAAGATGGGAATCAAGAAACAATTCATTATGTATTCTTCGTAAATCATATGAAAACAGGAACGATATTCCCATAACTTGTCCATGATACGCTAAAATAAAGTTGCCCTGTGTCCACACAACATATGTGCATGGTAGTGAAGTTGTGAGGCTCTTAGTATGTTGGCTACTGAGGCTCATTTTGACTCAACGGATATAAACGACGCATAAACATCATTCAAATTATAAGTTATTTCTGGTTAGGGAATTTTCACTTACACAATATGTAGAGGATTCCAAAGGATTGAGTAGGTGTGGAAATCTTTAGTTGGATCAAACCAAAGATAAAACTGCTGTTCTCTATTCCCTTTTCCTTGACTATAAACATTTGTATGTACTATGTAAGGATCACCACTTAAATTCCCCAAGAACTCGAAATCAATCTCGTCATGGTTCAATCCTTGAGATGATAACTGCAAACCAAAATTGCAAAAGAAAACAATCAGTACCCAATTGTATGGTTTTGAGTCATGCTAATATTGAATGTAACAAAATCCGACTTACATAGTAAGTACTGACAGTGCCAGCAGAGTTACCGGGGACAAGTTTGAGTTGAATATCAAACTTCCCAAATAAGTACTCATTTTTGGATTGAAAACCAGACCCAGAGTTTTTATCAAGCGATAGAGTTAAAGCTTCACCATTGTTCAGTATTTTAGCTCTATCATCACCCCAAGTTACATCAAATTCTTCGTTGAAATTACTAGATACACTCCCTAAGAAACATGCAAGAACTGATATACACAACATCACCATGATAGTAAAGAAAGGACAAGAAGCCATTTGCGGAAGAGAAGAAAACTTTGGGTTAGTAATGCAAGATGAAGAAGTGAAGTACTTGAGCTGCATAAAGGGGCTGAAGATTATGAGGTTTATATAGGGTATTTTTATGCAGGCGTGGGGAATTTTGGGTTGGCAGAAAGGGAAGGGACCAACTAAGGTAGGAATGAAGTATGATATTGTTGTGACAACTGGAGAAAGAGTACTGGTTGATGCTGAATTTCGAAACTTCTGAAGTGGTGGGTTGGATGGACTGTTGAGGAAGTGTGGGGCGGCACAAGTGTGGGACTTTTTTTGTTGTTGAAAAGGGCACAATTTAGGATTACTTTTACAGAACTTACGGGGTTTTGAGTTTTGCATCCATTTTAAGTGTTTTCATTTTGTTTTGAGATGGATTTGTTACTGAATTACTTGAAGAAGATGAGTCGAAACGATAACAAACACTCGTTTAGCCGATCTACCATATCAATGCATGGTGGCCTGCAATTTGTTAGCAAGTTTTTATTCCCGAACAGAGACTCTTTAATATTTTGTTAGTCGAAACCAGCCATGGCTGCTACAGGGTACCAATTTACCTGGTGATGGCTATTTTATCTTATATGGATTTCGGACCAAATTGGCACCTATAATACATTGGTACATCCCCGTAAGCTAGGCTATTCCTAGTTGGTTGGGTTTTATGGGTATGTGGTATATTATTGTGGCAAGTTGGGGAAGAATATTGGCTGATGTAAAAATTTGGGGCCTATGAAGAAGTGGAGGCATTAGTTGGATGGATTGAAATTTGAAGGGGAAGTATGGGCAATCTTCTGGATCTGCTTTAAAAATCATAGAAGGGTTAGTTTCATATCCTATACTTGTCATCAAAATTGAAAGGAAGGGGAACTATGACTTGCACCCCTCCTTAAAAGGATGCGACATGTAGATGACGCTGATGTAAATGTGGTTGACTTATCAGATAGTGGAGATACAATGAAGCGAATGAACTGTGTGATTATGAGGATGAGAAGAGTCTGTTTTATTATTTCTTTATTATATCTGAGAAGATTAGATGGGGACAATACTAAACTAAGGTTACCTACCAATAATGAGTCCCTCCACTAAAGATAAGTAGGCAGGCAAAGTTGTATAATGATTTCCATTCCCATATTTTGAGAATTTTTAATCATTTGGGGAGATAAGTATGTGGTTTGGATTAATTTTGTTAATTACATTTTAATGCTAGTGTTTTACAGTGAAGATGGCCATCACCATGAACAAATAATTGAAGGTTCATCAAAATTATTTTAAGAAATTGATGAACAGAACGGTGTTAGCCGTGCAGCCAGGATACTGCTGAACCTAGCTACTATGGTTTATTTCAATTTAGCCCAACAGAGCACCCGAGCAGTGGAACCAATGTAACAGTTAGCCTGGCAGCTTCTGAAGATATAAGATTACCGAAAATAAATGCCTGGAGGAGCATGAACAGTAAATATGTATACAGAAACATTCAAAGCTGAAGATTAAACTTAGAAATCAAAGATGCACCAAGTAATTGTGATGAAGAATCTTGAATTTGGGTATTTGGCTCTTCATCGTCACTAGTCTACTAGCGAAATTTTGCAAATTCCTAGCCTTAACATAAGGAATGGGACTCCCAGAATATCACCTGATGACGTTTAGAAGAGTGGCCCAAACCCATGTGAGCTAACCAACAATTCAAAGGTATATTTTGTTCCAGCACAAAACCCATTCTAATCTCAGACTAGCAGTGTGTGCCAAAATGTGTCATGTAAAAGGTGTAGCGTAGCCTTGACATTCGTTTCGGTTTCTCCTTGGCTTTCCTAGGCTTAAACCACGCAGACTATGTGGACAACTAAATGAACTACGTGAGCAAATACCAATGGAAACAGTGGGAGCCTGAAATAACTGTTGGCATATATAAGGAAAAAAAAACAACCTCAAACTATACGGAATAAATATAATAAAAAATCAAGCAAAGCAAGTTACAAGCTTGTACAAAGTAAAACTGAGCTAAACCAGATACAAACCCTAAACTCTGTCGAACTATCCCTCAAATGAAGCATGATGAATGTAAGAACCATGCAATCATTTACTAGGCTCACAAGAGTTGGCAGAGACCAGTTCTAATATTCACATATCTACTGTACTTCTAGAAAAATAAAAATACTTGAATCGAGCATGCACAACCTGAACCAGTTGACACATGCAACTGTGATTCAGGAACTAGTCTAGAAACGACTAAGACAGTGAGGATTTAAAATCGGAAATAAATATTCAGACTCATTGACAGCTTAAATTTATAGACTGCACATGAAACAAGACATGACCCCGTGTCAGGGCAAGAGCCAACAAAGGAAATTACAATATTCCCTTGAAACAAGACGAGTTCATAGGGGCTAACATGTGCAGGACAGAAATACAACCCCATAAGAAACCTCTAGTAGTTTCAGTTATACCAGTTACTACTCATGAACATTCATATATTTCGAGATTACTACTCGTGACCATTCTTAGACTATTCGAGATAAGTTGGAATCTCCACTTAGGTTTTTTTGTGTTTCAAAGACTTAAACTCTGAATAATGAACTCTAAATTCTTATGGTCGTGGGATTCATAATTACCAGCTATGAAAGGACACCATAAAATCAATACTAGAACTTAATAAACTTTGACTGGGAGAATCCATAAATATAGTTCCAGTAAGATATATTTATATGCAAAGAGATGCAGTCAATCATAATGCACGTGATGAGGCACCACAACAACGATAGCAAGAAAAGCCCTAGTTCATTTCATAAGAAACAAAAAGAAAATAGATATATGAAACAAAACAAAAGAACCCGTACCAAATTGACTAAGCTATCATGAATATGTGCGTTCTCAACCATGAAGCATGATAAGATTGCAAAAATGACAACGCAAGTATGGGCTAAACTAACTAACTCGCAATGAATATCAAATGAATAGGCACTAAACAAACTCAAAGTGTGTTACCTATTTCTGGTTTAATGAAAGAATCACTGTTGAGATATCATCCATCACACATAGTATTGCTTCAGTGAAGATTACATAGGAACCTGGAAACAGTTGCTGAAACAGTAAAGCATGAATCAGAATCTCATCTTCCTCAATCGTTTCACAACTGGAGTGGAACCTTTGGAAGCCTTTCGCACCTTCACAGCACCAGGCCTCTGTTTCGAGGCAAGAGCACTCTCCCTAATTGGACCTGGAGATAACCCCTTCTTCAAAGCACTACCTCTGGGAGTCGCGGATGGCGGTAATCTCAAGCTTTGTGGAGGTAAAGGAGTCTGGGGTTTCCATACTATGTTGCTCTTCATGGAAAACCTGACCTTCTTAGCAGTTTTTTCTCCACTTTTTTCAGTTAGACCACCCCCACTAACATCTTTACTCAGAGAACTCTTCCTCTCAGCACTCCTAGCTCTCTTTCTCTTCTTTGAAACAGTAGTATTGATGGGTAAGGTAGGTAGAGCTTCAGGGCTTGAGTCAATCAAATCCATACCCACTTCAGCAGCAACCTTCTCAAACTGCATTTGCAAATTAGAGATCACAGTTTCATTAAAATCTATAATGCCCGGAGATGCCTCAGTATCTTCATTCTCGTTTGCATCTTTACCAGATGACCCCTTTTTACTCTTCTTTGAATTTTTACTCCCACTAGAATCTTTCTCGCCCTTTCCACTAGAATCTTTCTTGCCCTTTCCACTAGAATCTTTCTTAGCCTTCTTGCCCTTTTTCTTAGATGACTTCTCCGCTGATCCATTCATATCAACTCCAGCCTGTTCTGCTGCCATAACTTCATCAGAACTAAATTTAAGCTCAGGAATCGGGACCAAATCAGGAATTTCCTCATCGTCATCCACACCTCCCTTAACCACCGGTTCACCGATTTTAACCTTAGAATTAGCCAACTCCTTCTCTAACTTCTCAAAACTCTCATGCAATCCAAACAAAACTTTCCTATTCCCTTGAAGACAATCTTCCGAAGAACCCAAAGCAAACAGTTTACCCGAGAGACCAAATGTCAATGCAATAGTACCAAACAACTCCACTTCAGCCACAACAGTCTCTGGGGTAATACCCGATTTCTTCAATTCCAATAGTTTCTTTCCATTCTTAAGCAAAACCTCAAACATACTAGTTCTAATCTTAGTCAACAAAATCTTATCGTTCGAATTCTTCAACACTAACAAAAACGGTTTCATCATAACCTCAAAGGTATCCAACTTAACCGGCATAAAAACCTTCAACTCCTCGAAAAAGATCTCAGAGATATGATAATTCACACCGTGCGCAGGATAACCATCAGCACTAAACAAAGTTTTAACCTCCAACACATCCATCAACCTCTCCAACAACTCCAAATCCCACCGGTTCTTTTTCAACAGATTAAAAAACTGATGCATAAACTTACGAATCAAAAGATAAAACTTATCTAACCTCAAGTAATCAATCCCACTCCATTCACGACGCATAGTAATCAAGAAAACCTCGAAATACTGAACAGAAAGGTTAAGGTCGTCGAAAGTTACCAGTAACGAGGAGAGATTGTTGATAAGTTCTAATTGAACTTGTTGTTTATCTGAATGCCATATGCAGTAGAATAAACCTTTCCAGATTTTTCTCATTTGTTCATCTGAGACTTCTGGTTGGGAAGGGAACCATGATTTAAGGAGCTTGATTGCTTTGTCTCTTGTTGATTTGCTACATGAAGCTAAGTGTTGGATTATCTTTTTTACTGGTTTTAGGGTTTCAGTAACCATTGCTAGAGACTGCGGTGGTGGTGCGGTGGTGGTGGAGAAGAAGAAGGGAAAAAGAAACCCTAGATATTTATCGGAGTCGTCGAGATGAGAAAGAAATAAAGAAATGATGTTCGATTTTAGGGTTTAAAGAGAAACAAGAATTTGGACCTAATTTGTGAGTTTAGGATTCGGAATGGGCTTTTTCCATCGCGGGTTGACGAGTCCCAAAAATAGAGAACCGTTATTTAGGCCTCAAAAATATTCCTATTAAATGGGGTTGTGGTGGTAAGGAAGTCGTCGTGCTTTTCTATAGAACACACTGACGATTTAGTGTTGGTCCAAGAGAGTGTCATTATTTTTGCTTCTTATTATGACGACTTTCTTATCACCAAAGTCTGCATTTAATCACCACAACCCCAAACAAAGCAGAAAAAATTTCCTCTCCTCTCTAATACTAGGTTCACTAGGAAGTAGAAGTAACCACCCCTTATTAAATGATTTTTCATGGTGGAAAAAATGCCCATAAATTATTAGTTCCGATTAAACATGATTATTTCTAGTGTAGATGAGTCGAATTTACACCATAATGGAGATAATGAGATAGTTCGGCTGATTCGATAATTTAATTTGTCAGTCGAACTTTGGGCAATGGATGTCTTAAGGTTCCAGTATGATGTTGAATGTCTCAGCAAATTCTAACCATCCACGGACTACACCATTTATGATTTCCATCTAAATCGAAATGGATTTCTTTGACTCTCTTCTGAGACATCAAATAACGTTCATTAGGTCATTCATGGTAAATGAGAATGAATGCTTTAACAAATATTACAGTATATGTTCGAGTGAGTTGTTCAATTTTTCAGTTGAAATGCAAAAAAAAAACTAAATTGAGGATAGACATTTTTGGTGCAAAATGAGTTTGAGGAGGCCAAATCTTATCTTATATAAATAAACCCAACAACTCTTTTTTTTCTTCAAAAACTAAAAAAAATCCTATATAAACTAAAATCTTATATAAATGAGTTTGAGTATAGACATTTGTTTGTACTTCAACAACACCAAGTTTGGTAAGGAGACAACTGATGGTTACTACTCATTTCTGAACCAAATTGATTCCACTGGAATCAACAATTACTTCTGAATGGCAAGTAAGGTTTCACGGCTAATTGAAGAAGGGATCATGGTTCATATGGAGTTGTTGCGATTGAAGCCATCTGAGGCGAAAATGGTAATTAAATTAAATCTTCTAATGATAAGATCTATCATAGGTCGTTTAAAAATCATATTGTCTATTTGTTACTGCTGCATACATTGAGTATTTAACTTTTGATTTTCTTTTTTTCTTTTCAAGTCTTTGGAACGGAGAACTCAACAGTTCATGATGGACCAATTAAGAAAAGCTGAAGTTTTTCCTTGGATGTTCACCCAACTGATAGGGGTGACAACATTTTAGTTCTTATTACTGGTAGTGCATAGTTCAAAGGAGTTCTTACACAATACTCGCAATCTATTCTTCTTAATAGAAATGGTTTATACAAGCTCTACATCCATCGGGACATTTTGAGGTTCATTCATGAGAAGATCATTCCAGAATCTTTACAACAAAAGCTTCAAAAATTTGAAGAATTTGCGCCACGGGACTTGGTGGTGGAGAAAGCTTTTATCGATAAATATTCTGAGATAAATCAAAGAGCTCCACATTGTCAATACAAATTTTATGCCGATTCTAGCATTGTGTATAGAGTTGCAGGTGACGGAGATTTGGATTACTGGACAACTAATGTAGTACTTGATAAAGAAGAGGCAATATGGAGATTGCAATAGGGAGAATAGACGAAAAGGATGAAGAAGATTAGAAGAATAGGGTTTAGAACAGAGAAAGAATATCAAAAGATAAGAGTTTGATAAATAATCTTGATTAATAATAATGTTGTATGATCATCTCTCTTCTAGAATAATACCCACTATCTATATAGAGACTTAACTAAACGACTCATAAACATCTTAGAGCATCTCCAACAATGGGTGCTAAAAATCCTATGTGGAGGTCTTATTTAGACCTTCATAGACTAGGGTTTATACATGTGGTATAGATAAGACTTTTGAACCCAAAAACCATCTCCAATAGTAAAAGCTTTTAAACTTAAAATATGTTACATGGATATAACTAATTAACAAAATAAAATGATTTCTTTTTTATTCAATTGGTTTATATTATTTTTGAACAGTAATTTAAATATAAAAGTTAGTTAAATTGATGACATGGGGGTCATTACCGAAAGTCTAGATAAGACTTTCTTTAAGACCTGTTGTTTGCCCATGTCATTACCCTATTTTATAGGACCCCGCAACTGGAGATTGATTTTAGGTAAATGAGGGTCTTATATCCTATGTGTCATAAAAAAAAAATAAGACATCCACCCATTGTTGGAGATGCTCTTAGCGATGTGGGGACTAAAGTCTTAAATAAACGACTCATGACCATCTTAGCAATGTGGGACTAAAGGTCCTAACTTAAGAAAACAAAAGACTCTAAATAACTTGGGATCTAAGATAAGACTATGAATACCCGACAAGTATGCTAGAGACGTGATGTCCTACATCAGTCCACCCTCATGAAAATAACTCGACCTCGAGTTTTCTTCACATGGTAAATGTCCATAGACTCCATTTCTATTTTGGAATAGAATCTTCCATCAATCCGAGTCTTCGGTCTCCGACGTAATGTCTAGCGTCAAACGATATATCAAACAGTGCCTCGACCAATAATGCAACAACGGATGAGAAAAAGAATATTGAATTTATATCTTCATTGAACCATCTCCGATTTGTATAAACTTGGCAAAGTGGGTCAGCAGCACAAAAGAATCCATGGTCTTTTTCATAAATCAACTTTGCATTTGTACCAAATCCATGCATAAAATTTTTGCATATACGTTTAGCAACTAGTAGGCAAGGTGGTTTCCATATTCTTGAAAAGCTGAATCTGTACGAAGGAATTAATTTAAATATGCTTGAATTTTGTAGAATGTTCTTTCCTGCTAGAATAAGTCCCGGCTTTCTAAACTTATCATTGTAACCCTTCGAAGTTGATATGGCTTTGTGGAATATTGCGGTGTACTTGTTACACCTCTAACTACATTTGAAATCAATGGCAACAAGTCTATAACACGTCGGCATAGATTATTATACTTGTTACAAAAATTATGTAGACTTGTTTTCTTTGTTTGTGTCCCTTTCCAATCATCTTGAGAGCATGTAGCACTTTCAATGAGTCTAAAGTGTTTGCCACGATCAAATAATTTTTGAGTATTAATCATAGGTACAGGTTCATCTGACTCTTGCCACATAATCCATGGAACACCGACATCTAGAAACTCTGCCGCAATAGCACACCAATTGATGCATGATTTATCAGCATCACCAGTACAACCGCGAGACGCAATCACCGTAACACTCAATTCATATACAACTAACCATTGCGATTTCTCGATGTAATCAATAATTTGTTTAGAGTAATCTAACACTGGATTATCGACTATTGGTAAAAGTACTTTGGGTCGATCCATAGTGAGTTGAAATACTGCTGCACCTATTCTTTCCGTGTTTGAAAAAAGTCGTACACGAATTCTTCTGGAGTAATTTTCTTGAGTTAGTTCTTTCTTAGATTCACTTTCACACTCATCAGATGTATATATACAAAACAATTGTTGAGGTAGAATATAATCATGTGATGTGCAACAAGTAATAATAGAAGTAATACCTGGAAAATATGATGATTCACCGTTAAACCCAAGCGAATCATGTGAATCATATATCAATTGATTTTCTTCTTTAAAAGAAGATTTTCTTCGTTCTTTTCTGAAGTAGATTGCATATGGTTTTCTTCATCGGGATATTTACTGACGATTGGAGTTGATGCAATGGAGACAATACCCTTACTAATTGAAGACGAATCCTCCTTCTTCTCCGTTTCTCTATCTTTATCTTGAAGTAGTTTAGGAGAATCATCTTTAGGAATATTGAAATATGCTAGGAGTAAATCCAACTGTCTTTAACTTTATTAAAACGACATCAACAACTCTTTTTTCTCCTATGATTGAAAATGAATAAATATAGGTTTTTTTGTTTTTGTTTTTTTTTATTATAAAAGATAAGAAAAATATTGGTTGCAGAAAAATAAAAACTAGGTTTTAGGTTTGCATAAGCGGATAAAAATAAGACTGATTTTTAGATGAGGATCTAAAACTACTGGCTCTGATACCAACTAATGTAGTACTTGATAGAGAAGAAAGCAATACGGAGATTGTAATAGGCAATACGAAAAGGTTGAAGAAGATTGGAAGAATATGGTTTAGAACAGAGAAAGAATATCGAAAGATAAGAGTTTGATAAATAATCTTGATTAATAATAATATTGTATGATCATCTCTAATATAACAATACTCGGTATTTATATAGAGACTTAACTAAACATCTCATAACCATCTTAATCATGTGGGACTAAAGTCTTTATATAGAGACTTAACTATACGACTCATGACCATCTTAGCGATGTGGGACTAAAGGTCCTAACTTAAGAAAACAAAAGACTCTAAATAACTTGGACTCTAAGATAAGGCTAGGAATAGCCGACAAGTATGCTAGAGACGTGATGTCCTACATCAACAACTTTGTGGTAAGTCTTAGTCTTTTCTTTCACGCATAATCCTCAATAACGCAAGTCTAACTTGATAATATTTCAAATTTGCAGGGAATCAAAGATGTGGTTGGAATGCAACACTTGGTAATCAGTTCGGTGGACACCTACTTCTCAATTGTAGGGGCTGGCATTATCATATTGATAACTGGAGTAGAGAACGAGAGATTGTTTGCAAAGTCTATATTACTCGCTCCCCAAAGATCATGTTTCTCGTATTTCATTTTTCAAGATAGTCAGCGGTTCTTTGTACCTACCCAAGCACTTCTTGAAAGGGACAAACGTGGACTTCCCGGATCCAGCTGCACCTAGTTAAGTCCCAGCTGCGCCTGCACAGCATCTAGACCCATATACACCTCCTCAGTATCAGGATCCATCTGCGCCTACTCAACATCATGCTTCATCTGCGCCTAATCACAAAGAAGCGATACAGAGAAAGAGATGAAAAGAAAAGGTTTGAAAGTGCTTTTATACCATTAAATATTGACGGAAACCCAATTTGATAGGGAATATGAATTCTTTTTGAATTCAATTTTAACTCGGTAAACCACTGTGAGTCACCGACCGGCTCAAAGAGTCCACACATCCAGAAATTCTCCATTAAATTTTCTCCAAAACTTGATTAAACCCCTTTCAAAAGAAATTAGACATTAAACCAAAAACATGCACCTGCACTAATTGTGTGTGATATGTCATCATAGATATTGATCGTTAGTAAGTTTTGTTAGTTGTTTTTGTTGAAATCTTCAGTTCATCGATCCCGACCCCTAATTATATCTTGAAATATAGTGTTAACCGAAAATAAATATAATTTATAAGTTAACTAATAATTATCGTCCTCTTAAAAAAGAGGTACCATTATGTCTTGAATTAGTTATTATTCTTAACAAATAACATTACCAACATCTTAACAAAATTTTAACAACGATCCATCTAAGTAATTATATTATTAAGATTCTGTAAAATGGAATGAATGGTTGTTTCGTATTCTGATTTTGTTTTGGGGTGTTAGAATAGGATATAGACTATGAAGGTTAAGTTTTAACTTGGCTTCTGCAAAAACATGGATATAGTGGTTTGCATACGGTAAAAAAATAGAAAAAGATATTAGAAGTATTATTTATAGAGAAGAAGAACTAGTGGTTGATATTGATGTCAACGATACACTTTATTTTATTTTGTACCACGGTGATCAAAGATTATCACGTTGTATTCTTCAAACAAAGTATAAGTGATGAGTTGAACTTAATAACAATTTTACTTTTTTTATTTTCCTTTATAAAAGTTCTATATAACGGTTTGATTTGATAAATACAAAACCTCATCTTCGATTTATATGACAAATGAAGCATACATAATATATTCGTAAGTAATCATTGGCTTTGTTGGATTATACAAAATCACAAGCTTTGTAGTTTACTAAACTTCCTGATCATGTTAGTTGGAAGAACATATTTTTCTTGCGATGCCTTGTACCCTATTTCGGCTAGGGTATGTTCTTACAGTACAACTTCATTGTTGCTTACTGCATTACAAATTTGATGACCATACTAAAATTTGATAAGAAATACATCAAAATAGTTTACTAAAACAAAACTACAGCAAAATAGTTGGCATAAATACATCTAAAAGAAAATACGAGTTCCTAAAATCAAATTATTGAGGAAACTTCTCCATAGGAAAATATAACGATACAAACACCAAGAGTCGAAATCTTAATCTTAGTTTAAGGACTCGTCGAGGGTTCCGAACATGGTCTTATCGTCGACCTTGATAAGGAAACGTACCACCAATGTAGTTTATCTGATTAGTTGAATTAACTTTTTCATCTTTTATTTGTGGATGGTTCTAAAGGCGATCATAGAATCCATTATGAGAAAGATTAATGGATGGTTCCAAGGGAGATCATAGAACCGATTTTTATAAAGGAAGGTGCGTCAATAGTAGTATATATACCTTCGGCTTCGGAGTCCATACTAAGACGAAGAAAAACAAAACTCATTAAATTTACACATATTATTCATTAAAATTATAATCCAAAAAAGCATCACAAAGATAAGAATTTAATCAAAAGTATTCCTAGCTAGAAATGCCTGACGACAATATCAATCTCATACCGGAATCACGCTTTTGACAGAATCACGCTCTGACTTGTTGAACTTGGTGTACAAATCCTTCTTCACAACTTCGAAGTATGGGGCTGCCAGGGTTCTCATAAGATGTGGGGTAGTGTCGACGAGGCTAAAATTAGAAGGTAAGGGTCCACATACCTAGATGTAATTGTCGAGAGCTAGCTGGAAAGTGGGGTTGGTACGTGAAATGCAAGAACTACGCAGAATGGTATCTTGTAGGGTCTTCATCTGAGCATATGAGGCGTGAAAACAATACTGGCTTGTGTATTGCATAGTGTATATACCAAGTCCAACGACACTAATGGGCAAGGATGCAAGACGCTGCTGCAGGGGCCGAAAACCAGGTCCATCACCGATAGTCAATGGCCGCAAGAACTGAAATAGGTGTTTATCAAAATGAGATTGCACTTGATTAAGAGCCGCAGGGTTGGTGGTGCGTGAAAAGGAGGGGATACCGAGATATACCACCAACTTTTAAATTCGTGAACCTAGTTGATGAGGTTGTTTGAATGATCTCACAAATCAGTATTCAAACAACAACCCGAGTACAGTTCAGAGAACCCAAGAATAAGTTTTTGTAGATCTCAACAAAGATGGATTCACTCAAGGGTATAAATCAACAAACTTTCAATACTTTAATTATATTGATCAGAGACAATATAATGCGGAAGAGAAAAGTAAAGCAAGAGACCAGAAGTTTTGTTAACGAGGAAACCGCAACCAGCAGAAAAACCCATGGACCTAGTCCAGATTTGAACACCCAAAGTATTAAGCGAATACAGACACTAGCCTACTCTCGGACTTCATACTGGAATGTATCGAGACTTTATTAACTCTCCAAGCAACTCAGCTACCGTTGTGCTCCTACGCCTCTTGACTCCCGAAGAAGCCTACGCACTTGATTCCCCTAGCTGACGTCCTTTACAGGCCTAGGTTTTGCTCCACTTCCCTTCGTGAAGACTAGCGCTACCCTGCCTCTAACAGGACGCCTCGTGTACTCAATTGTGTTTCAACAAGAATACGGTTGTTGATTTCCTTTAGACTCAAAGTCAAGTTTAATGGAAATCGATATGCTGATTAGGGCTTATTGATCTAGCCTAAATAGCTTTACCTCGTAACACATGAAGAACTTAGTATTAAACCTAGTTCATGAATGGCCTTGGAACTCCTAGGTCTTAAAACATCGAGTGCATCCTTACGAAGTTTCTATCAAATCTTTGGTCTTTTATGATTGAATTGATCAACAGATCAATCGACCTAAGATACATGATCAAGGAATATTACTTCCGACCTATGCTTCACGATCCTCAAGTGAAGTCTTCCAAATAGTCGTAGTCCAAGAAAAAGAACTTCGAGATGACGACCAACCTTTATCCAAGGATATACAAATGTGTAGAGGATTGAAGTTGTATCTTGCAGAAGGTCATCTATTTATATTGATCATCAAGGGAGGATTTGGTTTAAAGTTAAACAACCTTGAGTGAGGCTCAAACAAGTTTCCGAACTTAGAAAAGTCCATAGGCTTGCACTGAAGTCCAACTCAATCTTCTTCTAACCCGTTGCTTAAAGGTTGTGAGAAGACTCGTCTTGACCTTATCGAAGGATTGCAATGGCTCAACAAGTTGGCCACGCTAATAGGTCCATGTACTAATACACGAACGCTAAGAAAATTGTAGACAACAGCTTCATGGGCCGTATTATGCACGGGTTCGAAAATCCAAACACAAACGACAAAAATTTCAAGTTAAAGAAATTTTCTTATGGCATATATGAACGTGTTCATAGAGCTACGCTGGAGTTCAGGAGTTTTTCTGAACTCACATGAATGCGTTCATACAAAACCGCTCGAGCTCAAGAATGACCTTCCAACATATGAACGCGTAGGCTGATGAGGTATATTTCTAGAACTAGCTTTATTCCCACATTCTACTTAGGCATTGATCACTTAGTGTTTTTTAAATTCTAAGAGAACTAATCTTTTAGATCCTTCGAGATCACTATAAACAACATCATATACTATTTTAAATAATAAAATGTTAAATACGAAACATAAAAGGTAAACCTTTCTAACCTTTAATGAGGACGATAGATTCTCAAGTGTGTAAGCTCCGGTCTTCATCTTCAATGGTCTTCGTCTCGAATACCTAAGTTATCATAGTCCGAGTTGATATTGTAGACTTATCAAGAATTGTGTTTTTGTCATCTAAACTTGACAACTGACTTGAGATAGCAACATCGGTGGGTTCAACCGAGATATGCTCTAACAGTCTCCCCCTTTGTAAATTTTAGTGATAAAACCAATCTTACATATGGATTCAAAAAGTGAAATCTTTTAGCTCTAACCATAATGTACTTAATGTTCTTGTAATCTTCAACGTCTTCAAATATGATTGAGTGTTCCAACAAGTGAAGATTCAAGGTAGAGATAACAACTCAAAGAGTCACCACACATCTTGGTTCTAGAAGGACATAGTCCAACAAGAGTTGTTATGTAATTGAGTAGTATACAAAACTTGTAAGCATATTGCACCGATGCTTAAAGATACTACACAATATGAAATTTTCTCCCCCTTAATCAATACACTAATTTTCGCTTTAACATGACAAGTACATCTATTTTACTCCCCCTATGAGAATGCCGAAAAGATTTCTCTTTTGTATGACATATGTCGTAGTAGTTAGAAGACTTCTCCCCCTGAAACTACTAAGATTTCTCCCCCTATTTTTCATAAAATTTTGATAAAAGACAAAGAGAAATAGGCATCATCATAAAATAGCGTAAACAAAAGAAGACAAAGGTAAACATACCTGAAATGAGAGATTAAAAGGCGTAATTCTTTCGCAATTTCCACAGACGCACACCCCAAAAAGATATTACCATGAAGCACAAGTTCAAAAGAACTCTCCCCCATTATGTGTCATTCCCTAAAGAACAACGCGACAACCTTCCCAAGCAAGGATTTTGGTAAAATCTTGGGTTATAGTACAATTTTACAAGTAAA
>JAJJMA010010936.1:1792-12634 GCA_023529015.1 Papaver nudicaule | reverse complement strand
ATTCCGTAGTCAATCATCTTGTGCGGGTCCAACTAGATGTTCCTTGTTTGTAGACTCATGGCACGATGAACATGTTTACCATTGTTATACGCTCATACTAACTGTTAGCCCGCATTGGTATCCTTCAAAGTTATATCCATTGATATCATTATTGTATCGCACTCACATGTATATTGCGGTATTGATTGCGAGTTCATGATCTTAACAAATAGATTATGCGCTCACAGTTTGGCGCTAGAAACAGGGACATATTGTCTTGGTAAAAGTATTAGTCTTTTCCTATTGACCTTGTGTCTCTCTATTCGAAATTTATAAATATGATCCTTCTCACTAAGAGAGCGAATCATAACACCTAGTATGCTTAATTTGCTATTACCCATGATATTGTATTCCTGCTTTCATCTCACCACTGACTTGTGCGTTGGGTGTGGTGGCGTATTCAGCAGTACAGTAGCAAAGATGCGAGGGGGAAACAGATCAAGGAGAAAGACAGGATTATAACAATAATCTAACTAACATCGCACTTTTGAAACCTGCTGGGTTTTTCTTATTTTTACCATTTCAAAACATGGAATCGCAAAAGGACCCGCATAACGTAAAGAAACATATGCCAACAGTAAGAACGCGAAGCCCACAGAAAATTGCTATGGAGCAGGAGGCTAAACGGACGATAGCAGCCACGAAAGCGAGTACTGTGACCGGAGCTGACTTAAGAACAATTGATGTATCCAAAGAAGCAGCAAAGACCGCAACAGAAGCTACCGCGGAGATGGTGGTGATAGCAAAGATGAAGGTTCTCGAACAGCGTCAAAAGGCGCAAGCAGCCGCTACGTTAAAGGAAGCTGCGGACAGAAGTGCCGCAGTAGAAGCACAGAAGATCGCAGTAAAGGCCGCGGCAGAGGCAAGAAACTTGCGAATGATCCAAGACGCGGAGGCGCAAAAGATGGAAATGTCCAGAATTGCGACAGAGAAGAATAAAAGCAAGGTGGGAGGAGTAACTCGCGAGGATCATTGCGACTACCACAAAGTGAAAGGCCACACAACTGAAAGCTGTAAAGCCGCCAAAGAATTCGCGCAAAACCAGATAGGACCCCTCCATAAGTACGGATTGACTCCAAACGAACTGGGAGGATCTTCTCGCATGCAGTTACCTTATCAACTTCCCGGAAGTGGAGTCCTTTCACCAATACAGAACCCCTCCATGCATCCTGAAGGAGTGGAGCAAGGAAAACGGCATATTAACATTGACGCTAGTGAAGACGACTCTGTAGAAGAAGAGTTAGAAGCAGAATCTTACCACCAGCACGAGGTTATCCCACGAACGGAACCATCCCCTCAGTCAAACGCATCCATCCTATTGGCAGCAGAGCTGAAAGCAACCCAAAGGGAGCGAAAACTCTTGGCAGACGCAATGACAATTCTAGCGCGAGAAAATGAAGAGCTAAAAGGAAATGCGGCGGCCTTGGCACGAGCACCACAGGTACAGCCTCTACGGTACCAACTCCCAAGAGATCCATTATGAGAAGAAGGCTCGCAAAATGTTCGTCCTCCAGGCAATCAAGAAAGAAGAATGATTATGCATCCTCGACAAAGAGTCCATCCACCAGTCATACCGCACGGTAATGATTACCAGGAAGGCATGGATTACAGCTATGAAGCAGGAGAGCAATCCGCGGAGGATGATATGCAAGGAGACTACGACGAGGATAACTATGAGGATGATTTTGATGACGAGGGACAGGCAGTAGATGGACCGGCTTATCCTCAGCAGGGTCAAGCTAATCATGGCGCCATACCCAACATTCCTGGCTATCAATATCGGAACGAAATGGAAGAAATGAGGGCTGAGCTAAGAGCAATCAGAGCACATCAAGGAGGCAATAGGTTGGAAGTAGCAATGCATGATGCACAAACCACACCACTCGTTCCAAGGCTAGCGCTAACCAGGATCTCAAGGAAATGCTCGCTCCCGAATTTTCAGTGCTATGACAGAACCAAGGATCCCGCGGCGCATCTTAGGTATTACGTACGGGTCATGGCCCCTTGGGTAAGAAATAATGTGGTAATGTGCAGGTACTTCCCATCCAGCTTGAAGGGAGTAGCACTCCAATGGTATGACAACTTAACGCCAAATTCCATCAGATCGTATGCTGAGTTGGCTACCAAGATTGTGGGACAATATATGTACAACAAAGCTTTGAAGACAGGAACATATAAGCTTCACGGGTTGATTTCTAAGCCTGGGGAGGATTACAGAGAGTACGAGAGAAGATGGACAAAGATCTGTCAAGAGATAGGGAATGTAAGTGATGAGGCAAAAATCAGTGGTTTTACCTGGGGACTGGACATACATTGCGCGCTCTTCGTAGAGATACACGGATCAGACCCGCAGACTGAGGGAGCATTGCGCATCATCCTTGAGAAGCACTTACGGCTACAAGAAATTCAGAGAGATAATCCTCGGGGTCAATCGCATCGATCTTTAGACCGACAGAAAAACAGTCACAGGTCTTCTCAAGAACACAAAAGTTCTCACCGCACCAACTAGGTGGAACCTGTGCCCGCAGAAAAGCGGCCATACAACGGAGAAAAGCAGTACGACAACAAGCGCCCAAAGCCGGGAACGGGAAAGAAGAGCTATGATTTCAATGATCTGGTCTACACCAAGTTGAACGCCAGCGTGTCACAGATATTGCAAACTCTTAAATCCCGACCACTACGCCACAGGCCCGGATTTGTGACGTTTTTTTTTCGCATCTGCAACGTTTTTTGACGTTGCGCACGTGGCAACGTCAAATAACGTTGCGCAATTTTTTTTTAACGTTACGGCAACGTTATCTTCCGTTGCGCACCCAGGGACTATTTTGTCTTTTTACCGGAAATTAGTTTTTTTTTTATTAATATATATTTATTCCAATTATCTTTAGACTTTAGATTTCATACCTTATCTTCTTTCCTTCACGTTTTTTTCTCCGCCTCTCTGAAGAACGATGAAAAAATCTGAAATCACTTGAATCAGCTTCTATCTCACAACGATGGATTCATATTCAAAACCCTTCAACCAGAAATCCAACACCCTCTTTGAAATTTCACTACGGGAAATGAAATTCGATGAACCCTAAAAATTGATTTGGTTCCTGAATCGAAAAAAACCTACCTTTTCATCTCCATCACACTGAAACGAAATACAAAAACTGCAAAAACATCAATGGGTTTTCGTATTTCATCTTCTATTTCTAGATCTAACCTTTTGATCGATGTTGTTTTTATCAAGACCAGATTTGTGGTTAGTTATACCCTTTTTTCTTTCTGGTTCTGGGTTTTTTATCTCCTTTGGTACTACTATTCTTATTATTTTGTTACTAGGGTGTAGATTACAAATGTTTTCTGATATTTGATTTTGTGTAATTTTCTAAAATATTTTAGGTTTTGTTAGAAGATGGTGGTATTGAGGCCTCACAATAGCAGAGAAGGTAAAAAAAAAGTGACAAGGATTACTGGCGCTCCTGCAGGAAATTGTTTCTGAGTTCACAAGGATTACCGACGCTCCTGTGTTGAAGACTTTTGGTCCTAATGTCACTCATATCATTGCTTCTTGTGTTGAAGACTTTTGCTTCAGGAAATTGTTTCTGAGTTGCAGTCCCCTAACGTAGGAAAAGGGTGCTGCTAAATTTATGTGCAGTACGATGCTTTCTTTATTCTAAATTTGAGTCACCATTAACCCTCCAGATTGAACATTGGGCCGTTAGGCGCTTGTCCTGTTGTCAATTGCCGCAAAATATTAAGTTGTGTTGTTTATGTATGTATTTTAGAGTTTGCATCGACTCAAATTTTGATTAGAGTACCTGTGTTCTGATGTTGATTACCTTTTATTTGAAATATTGCAGCGATATCATGCTTACTTAATGGGTGAGACACGGATTATAACTGCAAGAGGTTTGAATTCTCCTGTGTCTAGCTTTCATACTATGGTCAAGTGTTTTATAAGTGTCACTCGTTTCCCATATGTTTGGGTATGACCAGATTGGGATCTGACTTTGAGAATGTTGGGAGGTTATACTATCTTTTCAGTCTAGTTTTGGCAATAGTGTTATGTTTTAAAGTTGCTAATTGTTTGTCGATGTTATAAGCTAAACATTTATATGTGATCTTAACAATCTGCAGAAGGGATAGCTGTTTTAGCTTGTTTGATGGTTGTTTTAGCAGGAAGTAGCAGTTATAGACGTTGCCAGTGTGACTACACCAGTGTGATAGACGTTGCCATTATCCTGCTGTTGCAGTTTCCTGATGTTGCAGTTTCCAAATGTACTAATTGCTGAGCATATAGGTTGTGCAATGAGTGGACTAATTGCTGATGCTCGTACACTTGTTGAACATGCACGAGTCGAGACTCAGGTGTGTTTTGATTCACTTTTACCTTCCATGTAGTATGCATCTGTTCTGTATTAACCAATTGTTGATTTTGCAATTTTACTATTTTATCAGAATCACAAGTTCTCGTATGGTGAGCCCATGACTGTTGAATCCACAACACAAGCTTTATGTGATCTTGCCCAACGATTTGGTGAAGGCGAAGAAGAGTCCATGGTCAGTCATTACTTTCCCTATGTTTATGTACATCCCATGCAGCACTTGAACATTCAAATATGTTGCTTCTTTGAGTATTGTTCGAAATGTTGCTCTTAAACCAACTTGAATATTGACTGCCCCCTGAATGATTTCTGACAATGACACTTGTGGTTCTCAACAGTCTCGGCCTTTTGGTGTATCACTTCTCATCGCTGGTCATGACGAAAATGGGCCAAGCCTGTAAGTTTCGGATTTCTGAATTTCTTACGTATTTTGAGTATTGTATTTGAAATAATGTCGCAAGGCCGAATAGGGTGCCTGCGAGGTTTTTCTATTGCTTTAGCTGCTTAATACATTTCACATCAGTGTTCTGGAGCAACTTATAAGGGAAGGCTGTGTTTGCAGATACTACAGAGACCCATCTGGCACATTTTGGCAGTGTGACGCAAAAGCAATTGGATCAGGTTCTGAGGGAGCAGACAGCTCTTTGCAGGAGCAATTCAACAAGGTTCAGTTTATTTCCTTCATTACATAGCACTTAATGGTGAATATGTGTTAGTTTTGTTAATGACACACACACACATGGAGTAGCACAGAGTACCTCAGAGTGGATTCTTGAGAGCTAAGTACCTCAGAGTGGATGGTGATCTCATTGGCTACCAACTCAAAAATTCGTCTATCTTTAAAGGGATAAAACTCGTATATTCTTCGGTTGAAGCTCACACATCAACTATTATAGGTAAAACGAGTGTGCATAAAATGGGTACTGGACTGGATACCCAACCTGCACATATTTCTCAGTTTAGTCTTACCATGTGAGTCTAAATTGCATACATACTGGTGTTTACTTTGCCATCTCTGCTATTTTGCAATACCATTGTCTTAATCATGCCATAACTGGGTTTCTTACTCATCATCTTGGACTCCCTTCCTTAGTTCGAAAGCTGACTTGGTTATTCTTGTGTTGATGTCTGCAGAAGCAAGATAAGTTGTTGCTGAGAGCTAGAGAGAAGCATGAGGTATGTTTTTTCCAATGAAAGGGAGTTCTGGGTTTTTGATGTTTTTGTAAGTTGGTAATGTGAGACCTGAATGGTGTGTTTGAATTTGGTAATGTTAGGATATGGCAAAGAATGCTCGATTTGAACAAATATGGAAGAGGAGAAAGGGAAAGAAAAATTCGGCTACGGATGGAAACATACATGAACTGTGCAATATTTATGATGTTGTTCGTGTCGATGATGAGGAAAAAATATCAAAGAAGGTGGAACAGACAGAGTATGTGATTCTAATCTGCCTTTTTTCTTTTTTATCGTTCATCTTATGGATCTATTTTTTCCTGTGATGTTAAATATATTTAGCTCTATCGGTTGTGTTGCAGAGATTATCTTTTGCAGAGAGATATGTCATATCCTGGCGAAGAACTTCATGGTTTAGTATCTGAACAATGGAAGGAGATGGGCTGGCAAGGAAAAGACCCATCTACAGACTTCAGGTATATTTTGCTTCACCTTGTGTACTTATAGATGTTTGCCTAGTAAGTCTTTTCCACTTTATGTTTTTGTTAAAGATGGTAATGTGAGGTTTCATTATACATTTAGGTTCACATGTGACCTTTCTTCATCAAGAACCGATGTTAGTTGGATGCGGCAGTAGTGTTGGTATAAATTTGTTGTGAAAGGAAGATTGAGAATCCAGAGAAGGCGAAGACTTATTTGATGAAAGAAGTTATAGGGTTCGTCTGCCAAAATGGACAATGTGTCGAAATTCAGTCAGCTAGTGGAGTTCTTGTATCAGGTATGTGTATAAGATTAACTGGTATCTTATGGTTTGAAACTTAATGATTGTGGTTTGGCTTTTGTTCTTGTATGAGTAACAAGTACCTTGAATGTAATTGGTTGCATCAAGGTTTTGTTTTTCTGATTTGAAAGGTTCTGTACTTCAATTCTTGTATTTCCGTACATTTTGTAATACATGAATCTAAAATACAAATACATATTTTGTTATACAGGAATATACAAAATTTTAATTTTGGTATTTTTTTTTAATTTTAATTATAAATTCCGCAACGTTAATAGATGTTGCTTTATTTATAAAAACGTTGCTTTAAATAAAAAGAGCAACGGAAGTGGTGACGTATGGTGACGTCACTTACGTTGCTTATAACAAAAGGTGCAACGGAAGTGGTGACGTGTGGTGACGTCACTTACGTTGCCTAAATTACAGAAAACGTTGCTCTAAATAAATTCTGCAACATTATTTTACGTTGCTTTAAATAAAAAGAGCAACGGAAGAAGCAACGTAAATTCCGTTGCTTTAATTAATTAAAGCAACGTTAATAGACGCTACCAAAAATTTGTAACGCCGTTTTTGCAACGCTAATAGACGTTGCTTTAATTCAGCGCAACGTCTATATCCGTTACAAACAGGCCCCTGTGGCGTAGTGGACCAGATATGAAGTGGCCATGGTCAAGGGGACAGCAAGCTCCAAGGAATGAGAACCACAAAGATTTTTGCGAATACCACGAGTTCAAGGGGCATCGAACCGAAGATTGCAAAACATTAAAGGATTACATCCAGGCGTTGATAGATACAGAAGATCTAGGGCAATATGTGCATCAGCAGCAGCGCAGCCAGCGAGATAAGACCGTCACAATCCCGACGAATGACCAAGTGGTTACCATGATTACACATTCAGAGTCTCGTACGCAAACATTTGTGGGTAGCATAAGCCAGCGACTCAGAAAGCGAATGAAAAGTCTTGAAGTCTTTAGCATGAACGGAGAGGCCGTGGAGCAATGGGAAGGATGGATGGCTACGCCATTAAGTTTCTCGGCAGCCGATGTGGATCAAGAGATAGAAGTTCACAACGACCCACTTTTTTTAACTCTCCCCGTTGCCGGATGGAACATGAAGAAGATCTTGATTGACAGCGGAAGTTCCTTGAATGTAATGTTTTATAGCGCATTCCTTAAGATGAATCTCAAGGATGAACAGCTCTCCCCGTCACGATATACCATCTACGGTTTCAATGGATCAATCTCAAAGCCCAAAGGATAAATCGTACTAGAAGTGAAAGTGGGACCTTTGACGGTTAATACCAGCTTTAACATTGTAGACGCGCCATCTCCATATAACGCCATAATAGGGAGGCTGTGGGTACACCAGTTGAAGGGAGTCGCCTCATCATACCATCAACACTTAAGTTTTCCTACCAATCAAGGAGAAATGCAGATCAAAGGAGACCAAGACATAGCAAGGGAATGTCATGCAACCGAAATCAGAATGAATGCGGAGCGTGCGGAACGTAACAGCAGAAAGTACCGCAAAAAAGAAAGTAAGAATATGGTCATTGACGAATACCTCGAGGAATCTAAGGGAAAGAGCTTAATGCATGTGCACACGGACCCAAGATATGAAATGTCTAGTCCATGGAGGGAAGCGGAGAAAAACAAGAACATGGCAATTGAGCAACATCTTACAGACATAGCGAAAGAGATCCTTGTTGCTACGCAAAAGCATGCTGAATACCCGAGCACGTCATATCCAGGCATGACTCCAGATGAACTGGAAGCAATGAAAGCAGTGAAGGGTAAAGCGCATACCAAATAACAATTAAAGAGCGCTCCCCTCCTAGGAGCCCCAGAGCCATTTTTCTCCGCAGTGGAACCTACCAAAGAAGTAAACATAAGCACGGCGGAGTCACCAAGGATGATCAAAATTGGAACTCTGATGGGGGAAGAACAGGGGGATGCGCTCCACAAATTATTAATTGAGTACGCGGACATATTTGCGTGGAAGATGGGAGATATGCCCGACATAAATCCAGAAGTGGTGGAACATGAATTGAAAATAGAACCAGGAACGCAACCTTTCAGACAAAGACTGTGGAAGATATCGCCAGACTACCAACACGCAGTAGAACAAGAGCTAAAGAAACTTTTGGATGCGGGGTTCATAAGGGAGGTCAAATACCCGACATGGATATCTAACATGGTAGTAGTGCCAAAGAAGAATGGTGGAGTACGGATTTGCATAGACTTCTCTAACCTCAACAAGGCGTGCCGAAAAGATAGTTATCCACTGCCAAGCATAGATCAACTTGTCGATGCAACCGCGGGACACGAGTTGTTATCCTTCATGGATGGGTACTCGGGTTATAACCAAATCGCACTTGCACCAAAGGATCAGGAGCACACCGCTTTCTTCACTCAAAGAGGGTTGTATTATTATACAAGGATGTCGTTCGGTCTAAGAAACGCAGGGGCAACATATCAAAGATTGGTAAAAAAGGTTTTTGAACCATGGATAGGGCACAATCTGGAAGTATACGTGGATGACATGCTCGTCAAAAGTAAGAAGGCAGGCAATCACCTCGGCGATCTAAGGGAAATATTTCAGGCGATGAGGGAATGTCACATGAAGGTAAATCCCGACAAGTGTACTTTCGGGGTTACATCGGGATTTTTTTTAGGATATTTGGTTACGAAAAGAGGAATCGAAGTAGATCCAACAAAAATCCAAGCAATTATGGACATGCCTTCACCACGAAAGCTAAAGGAAGTTTAGAAGCTTAATGGGAGCCTTGCGGCTCTGGGAAGGTTCATCACTAGATCATCAGACAAATGCAAGCACTTTTTCAACATACTGAAAAAGGAAAGCAAGTTCGCATGGACTGAGGCGTGCGAGCAAGCATTTCAATCAAGGAATACTTGGTTGCGATACAAATTCTTCAAAAGCCCGAGCGAGATGAAGTGTTGGCATTGTATATTGCGGCTACAAGTAACGCGGTGAGTGCTGTCTTGGTCCGAACTAATCTAAAGGAAGAACAACCAGTCTATTGCGTGAGCAAAACCTTGTCTCCCGCAGAGAAGAGCTATACCAAGCTGGAACAGCTCATTTTAGCTCTCGTTCATGCAAGTCAGAAGTTGAGAACCTATTTTGACGCACATTACATTCGTGTTATCACAAAAGTACCGCTGGGAGCTGTACTTGGTAACACGGAGGCAGTAGGAAGAATAACAAAATGGAACGCTCAGCTGGGACAGCACAAGATTATCTTTGAATCCCGCACAGCAAGAAAATCTCAAGTACTCGCGGACTTCCTTGCGGACTTACCCTTGGACAATGATGACGTAGTTGACGATATACCCGGCTTTGAGGAAGACAAAGAGGACCCCAACAACATTCTAGTTCCTTCTAACTCAAGAAGATGGGAAGTGTTCATTGACGGATCTAGGAATAAAGAAGGAGCAGGAATTGGTATTGTCATCACCTCCCCCGCAGGGGACTGCATAGTACACTCTTTCAGATTGGAGTTTGAAGATCACACGAAAAATGTAGTCGAGTACGAGGCAGTAATTCACGCATTACGACTAATCATAGAGATGGATATCAATGACGTGCGATTAACAAGTGATTCCCAGTTAGTTATCTGGAAAATCGAACTCGAATACCAAACTATAGATGAAAACATGATGGCGTATATGGCCTTGGCTCAGAGTCTCGCTTCCCGAATTGAAAAGATTGTGTTTCGACACTTATGTAGGAAGGATAACCGTCACGCAGATGCACTAGCATTCATATCCTCAATGATGAGAGACCCAACCACCACCGCAATCAAAATCGACAGAATATATGAACCCTCTATTAAGATAAAGGAAGTCATGGCGGCAAGTCAGGAACGAATGACCACAGAAGAATATTTGAAGGACAGAGCCACAATGGAAGACCTTATTGAGGAAGCGGAGAAGAACCGCGAGATGATGGTCGATGAGGAAGAAGACTGGAGAATCCCAATACACCGATTGTTGGAAAAAGGGCTAAGACCATCGAATTACTTGCAAGAAAGGAATATTGAGTCAAAAGCAAGGAATTACGAATTGCGCCAAGGGATTTTATACAAAAGGTCGTTCTCAGGACCGCTCTTCAGGTGTTTGTCCAGAAAGGAAGGCCATAAAATTTTAGTCGCCATACACTATGGAGACGCGGGGAACCACAGTGCGGGACGATCTGTGGCACACAAATCAAGGATGCAGGGATATTATTGGCCATACATGAACAATGACGCAACCACCATGTCCAAAAGATGTGATAAATGCCAGCGTTATGCTCGACGGATTCGAGCCCCAGCCACAACACTGAATTCTGTACTCAGTCCTTGGCCATTTGCGAAGTGGGGAATAGACATAGTTGGTCCTTTAGTGATGGGTACCAAAAAGCGAAGATATCTGATAGTGGCCACGGATTACTTCACCAAGTGGGTCGAAGCAAAGG